>JAYMSH010000246.1:0-12616 GCA_036897905.1 Aragoa cleefii | reverse complement strand
TGATGCTTATTTGATATTAGTGGAGTAATAAATTTTCGAATTTGATTGTTGAATACTTGAATTTGTGCCCTATGTTTGGTTGGTTTTCTATCGTTATTCATGAAGGTTTTGTGCTTGATTGGTGATGAAATTTTGAGATGTTTTGAGTATTATGGGCTTAGGAGAGCTAGGTGAATGCTTAGGATGCAAGTTGGTAGGATGAATTTGATTGTTTGATGTAGTAATAAGGTGTTGACGTAGTGCATGGAAGGTGTTCGACAAAATGCATGAAAGAACTTTTGCTGATAATTGTTGAGTTTGATTGATTGAAAGTGGATCAGATATGCTTATGAAACGTAATGTAACTTGAAATGCATGCCAAATTGACGTTTAGGTTAAGTTTTCTAAATATGAGTAATATGGAATTAAAGTGCTTGAAGTGGATTATCATGACTAACCTTCTAGCTTCTCGCTCGTTCGTAACTTTGCTTGATTGATATGTGGTACTATTTGGATGGTTAGTAAAACCTAAGGTTTGGGGGAGGTTTGGTTTAACTTGATTATGCATGAACGGTAATCACTCTCTTGTTAGATGTGCGTTGGAGGAAGTAATGGGACATCGTTTAAGCTCAACAATAGGAAGTGTTGTTGTGAGAGAGGTATAGACTCGAAAGTGCTTTCTGTTTCCCCATATTTGAGGGATGAGATTGAGAGTCGTGATTGAAAGAGAGTGATTGAGAAGGTATTGTGTAGGTATGACAATAAATTGGTGTAGGAGTTTTATTCGGGGATGACGACTTGTGATGAGGTAAACAACATAATGAAGATTAGTGGGGTGGATGTAGAGCTCATGAATAGGGTGATAAATGAGTATTTTGGAGTATGGGATTTTAGGTGAGATGATGCGTACCAAGGAGTTCATGGCGAAATGGAGATGGAGACGTGGGGAGACATAATACCATGGATTTGCTTGAAAGGGTTTGCATTTGCGACCAACGAGAATAAGATCTTGAAGAAGTGGCTCACTATTATTGCAAGTGTGTGGCAATATATAGTCCAACACAACATTTTACCGAGTAGCTATTTTGGAGACTTCAAGGAGTCGAGAGCCAAATTGGTTTATAGTATAGTAAGGGGACAATACATCGATGAAGGAGAGGTGATATTGAATGAGATGTGGAGTATACATCATCACCATTCGAAGGCCCCAGCGTTTCCGTGTTTTATTACCGGATTGTGCAAGAGATCCGAGGTGCATATGAGTTCCATCTTGACCCCGCCAATTCGAGAGATGAGGTTGACTGATTATGCTATTAGGTTGGAGACGCATGAGAGTGATCTAGGAGAAGTGATAGATTTGGTGTAAGGAATGGAGTTACCGACACAGAGTGTACACGTGTAAGGAAGAGTAGATCCCATGGGCTTTGAAATTTATATGTTCAAGATGTGGCGATATGAAGATTGTATTAACTTGAGGTTCAACAGTTTGCAAAGGGGTTTGAGGTATGATCAACGGAATATGGAGAAGTATGTTGAAACTGCAAAGGAGAAGGCCCGAGGATATGAGAGGAACCGGAAGGCAAAATGTGATAGAGCCGAGGAGACAGCGAGACAAAGGCGAGAAGAGGTGACGCGCACAGCTAAGAAGAGTATGGCCGAGCTCATGAAGAAGTTCAATCGATCCTTTTTATTTTTATATTTGATCTTTTAGATATTATGACTACTGGGATTGGTAAGTTGCTTGGTAGTTTATTTTTATTTTGGTCTGTAATATTTAATATTTAATTTGATATTCTTAGGATGTGTAAGTTAACTAGTCAAATGTGTGTTAGTCCGGTATTTGTTTTGATTCAATAGCTTGTTGCTCTGTTTTAACAGTCGTTTAGAATAAGATTGACATTATATTCATTCTAGATTTAATCGCCAAGTCGTTGTTAAATTAGAAACATAAGTATGATGACCAAAGAACCTGTATTGCGAGATTTGAACTTAAAGACTGTCGTCACTCTATTAACTTGATTGAGAGGAACTCATGAAGTTCTTGTGACTCTAACATTTATTCTAGTCTGTTTGGTCACATATGATTTGAAGGATGACACTAGAAGTGATAAGGCATTCGTTTGAAGCCGTAGGATCTAGATTTTGACCCAATACTTGAAAATTATTCCTATTTGCTAAACTCGTTTAGCCGTTAAACCATTCATTTCACAAACTCCATATATTTATCCCGTACCATTAGAGAGTTGTGAAAAAAGAATGAAAATTTTAAACCAAATCGTATTCTAAAGGAATAGGTTTTAGGGGGTGGGGGAGAAAGAAAAGCGAGAGGAATGATATTGGACTTCAATTGAATTACCCCCAAAGGAATAGAATGAGAATAAAAAAAAAGAAAAAAAATCGAAAAAAAAGAAGAAGAAAAAGAGAAAAAAATATATACCTTCTATATTTAAATAGGAGAGATAAAAGGAAGATTAGTGGGCATACGTATATAGTCCCATAAAAGAGGACAAACCCTTGATATTTTTGGTTTAGTTAGTGTTTGAAAAGTAGAAGAAGAGAGAGAAAATGAGAAATTGTAATGAACGTTGAACTATTAGCAAGTAGATAGGAGATTGACATGCTTATAAAAAGGTGCACATTACTTATGGGTCATCTATATCGTGCTTTATTTGATTTTTGATCTAGATACTTTACCTAAATTCATATCCAAAAATTATATGTTTCTTACCCTTTAAGCCTCATTACAACCAAAAGGAAAGACATTCATCTTGTGTCAAACTGATTATCATGATTGAGTAGACGAAAGATAAATTTATATGAGTGCTCTAGATAGTATTCGAGTCTTGAGAGAATTGCTTTCTATGCCCTATCACTTGAGGGAAGAGTGACTTTGAATACTTGTGAGGGTCTATCATTCTTGTATGTCCTATTTAACTTTGAAATAATTGATACCATTTGAAGTGCGTCAAAGTATTCGTTGAGTGTTTATTCGATTCAAAGAACTAGAGTCATATATTGTTTACTTTCTACAACAACTTGTAGGCTACTATCAATTAATTTTTTAACTTATTTAGATTGACTCTCGTAGGTTTGCTACGGGACTAGCAAAGTTTATGTTTGGAGGGGTGGATCAGCCTAAAAGTTCACCGTCTCATCAATTACTTTTTTCCTAATTTTAACTACGTTTCATGCTATTTTTGTGATTTTTATGACATAATCAACATTTTAGTTGTTTTTGTGATTTATTGGTATTAAAGTAGAAATAAGAAGAAAATATGTGTTTTTGATGGATTTGTGGAAGAAATGGTGTTTTTGGACTTGAAGAAAGCATTTGGGAAAAATTATAAGGAAGGAAAGGAAGAACCGCTCGACATAAGACAGATTTTCTGGTAATTTTTTACCTAAACTATATAAGAGGAGGAATTAGGTTTTGGCGGCAGATCCATACATAAACTTTCAGAACACAGCTCAAGAGTGAATGGAAGAGTGAAATACCGAGAAACACAAGATTCATCTTGGAGACTTGAAGATCGAAGAAGAATAAATAGAAACACGAAGATAATCATACTCCGGCCAATAGAGGGGGTTTCTTTACTGTTTCACTTGTTAAACTACTGAATTGATTATTGTAGACATGGATTTGCTTTTTATATAATATATAAAATTGCGTTGATTTCAAATGTGATGAGTATCTAAATCTTAGGTACGGAGGTTTGGTGAAACTTGATTTGTATATTGTTTGAAGGGGAAAAGTTTTTGTTTGAACGTGATCATGGAGTTTTTGGATTTGTGTATTTATGTTTTCTAATGGAAGCAGCGATAATTGATCACTTTCATTAGTGAGGTTAGGGAGATTAGAGATTAGATCGATTTATGAACAAATGATTGATTATAAAAGCAATTCAAATCTCGAAGTCAGTGAGAAACCGTATTGATCAATTGTTGTAGCCACATGATGGTTCAATTCCTTATGAACTAATTGAAATAAGGTAGTGCGTTCTACCTAAGGCATATTGTTTATTATTCTTAAGGCTTTCTCCGCTATTGTACGATTAAGACTATTTTAGGGGATAAATCAACAAATGTGTTTTGAGTCAAATAGTCTTTTTATAGACAATTCAATCCCCCGGAAAAGCAATATCAAATCAAGTGAATGCATTGCACTATACTCTTTTTATTTATTGTTTAATCTCGTATTTGTTTTTACTTGATAATTAGTTTGCATTGTTAGTTTAAGATATATGAAGTTGCTAGTTAATTTGTATTTAAATCGCGATAACTTAAGGGTTGATTAACAGATTAATTAGTGGTAGTATAGTAGTGAGTTATTTAGTTTGATATACACTATAATTCTCTTTGAGACCGACCTTTGGAGTATTTTAGAGGAAGTAAAAGTAAGAATTAGTACTACACAACCTCGTTCACTTGGGAGTATTTTGTTACATTGAACAAACAACATAAAAGTCGACATCAATGATGAGAAGGTGTAAAACCAGACTTATTAGAAACTTTCTCTTGCCGCTTTTTATATGCAAGGAATTGCCCTTAGTTTGTTCCAATGGATGGATGCGAATCAAAAATTCTCATCGTGGGAAACTTTAACTCGTGACTTGACACTCCGTTTCAGGCCGTCTATTTATGAAAATCATCAAGCAACATTGTTTAAGTTGGAACAACATGGAAATGTTTCGGAATATGAAGCGCCGTTTGAAAAATTATGTAACTGCTTTACCGGGCTTCCGCCAGAAGCAATTCTCAGTTGCTTCTTATCAGGTGTGCGTTCTGATATCCAAGATGAGTTGGCCGTGTTCACACTTCCCACAATATCTCAAGCCATTGGTCTTTCCAAGTTTATCGAGGCAAAATACGCACCTCAGATTCCATGCCACTGCCACATCCACTAAACGAGAATCTCAACCAACCTCTATTGCCCTCGCCGAAGACACCGCCATTAGCCGTTGAAACTAAAATAATTCCTCCATTGCCGATACGCCATCAAATTCGTGAAGAAGCTATTGCTCGGTGCTCTAAGGGTCTCTGTTATAACTGTGACTAGCACTATACTGCCAGTCACAAGTGGAAAAGGCCTCAATTTCTTACTTTCATTGGATATGATCCACCAACCACTCCCTGGTTGCAAAATCCACGTGAAAATGATAATGAAGTGAGCACAAGTATGTCTTGTGAACCTCCTGATCCAGCACGCTTTCCCTAAGGAAAATATGTTTTATAAACCTTGAGGAAAAGGCCATTCAGCAGCAGGGGAAATTGTTATGGATGTTTCATGTTTGATTTAGATTAAATGTTGTTTAGTTTACAAGTAGTCAATGCAAGTAAAGATCGACCGGTTCTTTTAACGGTACATCTCTATTTTTCTAATGATGGATAAGAGAAAGAGAAAAATATTACAGAAAAGAAAACAAGTCCGTACGTCTACTAAATTGATCTTAATATTCTTCTAGCAAGAACATAAATATGAAATATCTAGGAATGGCTACATAACTAGCTATGTTGGTTTGTCCTGTGATTAATATTCGGAACATTAGCTTAAGTTATTCTTGGCGAGGACGCGATACCCAGAGAGAGCTTAGGATACGGACATGCCCAAGAAACATCGCGCTGCCTGGCAAACTGTCAAGACGTGGTGCAGCCGGTGCAGAGCTTGATGTCTCAAACTGTCAGCCTGTAAATGAATAATTACACGAAAGTGATTACTACTCCATTTTTTATGTAACTATAACCTCATAGATATGTGATCATGCAAGTATGTTGACTTTATAAGACTGATCAAGCTTTTCAACAAAATACTAATATTCGAAACATTGATATTGTTGGAAATATTAAACTCAATTCTAAAATAAATATTCTAGAAGGACTTAGATAACTAAATAAATGTTTAGAGGGACTAGATTGCAATTGGACCAAGAAAAGCTGGAAAAATCTAAGAAGCTTGAAGCCATCAACAAATATCAAAGTCGCTGAGTAAAAGAAAAGGCTAGCAGCAGCATGAATTTTCGGGAGTCTTGTGCACTAGTCAAAGGTGGCAAGATATAACATGCAACAAATCATAAAGTATCTTGAAGCTTCTCCAATACTCCAAGGTCGGTGGATGAATGAATAATCTAGAGGCATCATGAGACATGCTAGCCGACATCAAAGAAGCCTATAAATACTAGGACAGTATTTTTTGTTTGGACTCATGGGAGGTACAAGCGTAAAAGAGCTAGGAGCAAAGCAAAGTGAGAGCTCACAAGAATGAAGGTAAACAAGGACACTTATCAAGAGAGAAGAATAAGCGAAAGAGTATAGTGTGAGTCGAGAGAGATGAGATGCAGCTCATAGTGTTAATCGAGAGAGATGTGCCGCAACTCATAGGAGTGTGCACCATACCCATAATAGAAAGTCCGCAATACACCGAAAATTTGATGGTTACTGCAAGGAAAATTCGCAGGTAGCAGTGACGCTATAGTTATAAAAAAAAAGCGTTGTGGTAACCGTCAATGTGTTGACCTTTACCATTTATTGTTTGAACCTTGCCATTAGTTGTTTAAATCTTGTCATTTTTAGTTATAAGCTTATGCGTTGTTTTTCATCTTGTTTGGGTCTCATACTAACATCATAAGGTTTCATTTCAAAAAAAATTAAGGTTTCCACTTTTTAGTTGGAAGTTTATGAATTTTTGTTTAAGTCGTTACTCACATGTCTAAGTGCTTCGGCTCTTGAATCACTCTCCTCGATTGGTAATGATATATTTGATTGTCCAGTAATGATGTATAATAGTAAGATATACTACTACCATTTTCTATCATGTCATCTTCGTTGTTAGCTTATGGGCGGTGTTTAAGTGTACAGAATAAAAATGGGTTATTACAAGTCTCAACTCATAATATGTCTATATTAGTCTAGGGCCTTTTGATATTAGTCTCCTTCCATTTCATATTGGTCTCCTCCCATTTTTGAAAACTTGATTTCTCATTTTTCTTTATGCGAAAAAATGCGTCGTTTTCATTGTAATAATCTCCTCTCAATATCTATAGTTCAAGATCAATTTGCATATTTTCCGAGTGAGGGAACGAGTTAAATTTAATGAAATAGGTTGAAACACGTGGATTGGTTTGGTTATGGGGGTATTGGTTGGCATTTACATTGCATTTGCTGGATTCGGGAGTATTGATTGAGATTTTCAGTGCATTTGCTGGATTCAGGGGTATTGGTTGGACATTTCATTGTATTTGTTGATTGGAGTGTATTGATTGAGAATTTCGATATATGGTTGGGACCAGGGGTGTAGCGGTTGGGATCTGTATAGTATGGGTTGTGATCCGGTGTGTGCATTGCTTGGTATGTCTAGAGACTAATTTGAAAAAAATTTAAAACCCTAAACTAATATGAAACACACTCCATGTTTTGAGAGTTTAAAGTAAATGACCCAATAGAAAAACTGAATAGCTCACATATACATATTGCAAGATAGTCAAATTACAATAAAAGTGAGAGATTCATATACACCATAGAGTATGACTCATGTGAGACGGTCTCACCATACCCATAATAGAAAGTCCACAATACACCGAAAATTTGAGGGTTACTATAGCGAAAATTCGTAGGTAGCAGTGCCGCTATAGTTAAAAAAATAAAAAAAGAAGCATTGTGTTCACCGTCAATGGTTCAACCTTTACCATTTCTCGTTTGAACCTTGCCATTATTTGTTCAAATCTTGTCATTTTTAGTTATAAGCTTATGTGTTGTTTTTCATGTTGTTTGGGTTTTGCACTAATGTCGGAAGGTTTCAGTTCAATTTTTTTTTAAGATTGTCACTTTTTATTTTGAAGTTTATTAAATTTTGTTCAAACTTTACCATTTTTAGTTGTAAGCTTATAAGTTTTTGTCCAAATCTTGCCATTTTTAGTAGTACGCAAAAGTTGTAAAGTTTCATTTCAAAAATCTAATATTGCTATTTTTAATTGAAAGCATATGATTTTTTACTCAAATCTTATCATTCAGATTTTACATTTCAAATAAAATAAAACACAAAAATGAAGATATAAATGCAAACAACATAAAAAATAAAAAATGTACTCATACCGCTAGGCCAAAGAACCAACGCCCCAACCACTACACTACACACCTGTGGCTATCATTATTACTTGACAACTAATATATGACACAATACAAGCCATTTTCGCCCGCTCCCAGATCTCGCTGGACGTTTTGACTTGTGAGATCTGAAAGCGTATCGGGATCCGTGAATTTGAATATTGTAGCTACTATTTTTTATTTTGATTCCATGAGATGGTAAAACCGTATCACATGAGTATTTGCCTACACCACAAATGTTTATAAAATCTAAGAAATTGACAAATAAGTTTCGAATTCCTTTTTTTTACATGCAGGTCGGCATAGTGTCATTATAATCAAACAATAATTTAGCAAAACACTTTAGTAAAGACCTTAAGTGTATATCTCTTGTTATATAATCAGTCCAGTAAGTGAATACCAAGTGTTATTAGAGAGAATTTCACCTCATTTAGTATATAATCAAAGTCTTAAAGTATTTGGTTCAAGTCCAAGGCTTTCGAGAATGACATCATGCAACATGGGCCAGATTGCGGTATCTTCGTCTCTCAAACTTGTTTTTGAGACTCGTCACTGCACTTCTGGATTTCGACCAAATAAATAAATATATACATGTATATATATACATTCTCCTCTGTGACACTAAGTGCAACTTCACTTATTACATGATGAGACCATCCAAAGGTTCTTTATTTTTGGAACGTTCTAAACCTGATTGTAACATTATTATGGTAGTATATTTCTACTTTAACAATCTTAGAGCCGTAAGGTACACACCCTAACATATGATGGGGACAATTATATATCCCCGAACAGATAAAGTATGATTCTTGTGATCACTCCAAACCACGAGATGTAGCACATATTATCATACGAGGCACGCAGAAAAGGTACAAGATTATGTTTTGTGTGTGTATACCTGTCGAACAAATCCTACAAGAGTAGAGATTTTGTTGATGGCCACAACCATCTGAGCCATGTAATTGCTCATGTTTGGTGGGGATGTTGAGCGAGTCAGAACTGAGTGTCTCCGAGAGGGAGTGGTTCAGGGCCTTCATCCCTTGTGAGAGAGCTTCCTATGCCTCCTGCGAGGATTGTTGCAGCCCACATATTGCCATCAATTGTTGCTCCGTCAATGGCTCTAATGACTCACCATTATCTGCAACAAAATTAATTAACTTTATCACCTCAAAGTTTGTCATATGGCATATATAATACAGTATATATAGTCTTCTTATCAATGTTTAACAAGTATCATTGAAGTTATTATCGCGAGCTTATAACGTTCCATTACTAACATATAGATATATGCCTATTCAAGAAAAAACAAAAATTAGTGGGATAATTATTAGCTATGTTTGGGACTTTCTCATCTATATTCTTTAGTGAAATTTTCTCCGTGTCTTTCCAATATAATAATGAGAAATAAGGACATGCATGTCCTGGATTAAGGATGAGAAAATCTACGAAGAGTTTATGCATATAGACCCAACTTACGTAATATTTTTTGGATCTCGAGAGCAGTGGCGGAGCCCCAAAAGACTGCGTTAGACTCCAGCTCGGGTTCAAATGATTATTTACACGTGTAGAACATGTAGTGCATTGTAAATACGTACAATTAAAATAAACAACACATAACTTTACTAATCATTTATTTTAGTTATTAAATTGATAATATATGATACAAAATGTGTTCGACGGGCATAACTTTCATAGCAATCCCTCACATGCACTAGTGCACAAGTGGAAGTAGTTTTAAACACATACTAGTGACATGCGTCTCAAATTTGATGATCGGCAATGCTTTTGTAAATGGATCGGCCATGTTCTCCTCGGTTGAAATCTTTACTATCTCCACTTTTCTCTCAGTTACAAATTTCCTACTGCGGGTCTATATGTCTTGTCTTGTTGGTGTATTTTTTGTTTTTAGTGTTATATATCGCATAATTACGGTCAGACTATACGACAAAAACTTTGCCTGCTTCCGGAATCACTTCTAGACTAACCAAAGATTCTCTGAGCTGGACAACATCTTTCAACGCTTCAAAGCAGACTACATACTCAGCCTCCATCATGGAATCATCTTCATATTTTTGCTTATCACTGAACCATGTCACAACTCCACAACCAAGAATAAATAATGTTCCTGGTGTGGAAGAACCATCCTCAAAGTTTGATTGAAAATTAGCATCCACATAGCAAACTAGAACTAGATTTTGTCCCATATAGACCAAAATATTATCTCTTGTTCTACGCATATACTTGAGAATTGCTTTGATTGGATCCCAGTGTTTCTCAACATGATTTTCTTGATATGGCATGACAACTCCCACTACGAAGCACATGTCGGATCTTGTTCCTAACATTATATACTCATGATCTCCAAGTGCAGAATGATGCACAATTTCTTGTTCCTCTTTTAGTTTTTATTATTTGCTCGCAAGTGCACGAATCTTGTATTAATATTCTTGTTCTACGAAGGTCAATCTCTCGAAGACTCGTAGTGTATCTGATTATGACAATGGCTATTCTAATATTTGTATCTAAACAAACAATTAAATATAAAGTTTTGTTTGTAGTTTTAAGTTCTCTTAAATAACTAGCATGCATTAATTCTATCTTTTACTTTTCTAACAAAACCACTATTGATTAAATAAGTATGGTGGTATTGCTTCACTTGTTCATCCAACTATAATTCAAAAGTATGGTAATTCTAATGGACATGGTTGCTTTGGTTGACCAATGCACGAAGTTAATGTTTAAATCCCTCGTTCAAAACAAACCTTAAACTACTAAACTATCAACCCCAAGTCAGGCTAATCAATTTAATCCTATAGACTCAAGAAAAATCCCGGGTCATTAAAATCCATGGCATAAGATTATATAGTTTCTCATTAACTCTAGGTTTTCAAATCTCCTAGACTTTGCTCGATTGCAGAAATCTAGTACTTTTGAATCGAATGAAAACAATACAAGTGGCGGGTACTCATACTTCTAGAATCAATCACACAATTAATATAATTACCACAAACCAGAAACCAATTCTACCATGCAATAAGAATATCCAAAAATTCAGACTTAAATAGTCATAACGAATAAGATCTGCTCATCCCCCATATTTTTGAGTTTAATTATACATAGTCAACAAATCAAACAAACAAAAAATGAAGTTCAATCTCATGATTAAAGTAGTAAATACTAAATAATCTATGAAAATTAGAACAATACAACCTAGCCTTGAGATGGGTATCCCTTGGTGAAGATCAATTGCTCCAATCTTCATTGATTTTGCCTCCAATAATGGTTTTTCTTGCTTCTTCTTCAATGTCCTTGATGTGCCTCTATGGTGTTATTAGCCTTCCTCTTGTTGTCACTAGTCTCTCTATTGTATATTTTGTCCAAAACTCTATTTTTTTGCTTTTATAACTTTTTTTTTATATTACGAGTAGGGCAAACCCTCATAAATTCGCTAGAAAATTCGCTGCATGAATGCCCAAACGCATTCTAACTGACATGTGGGAACGTGTTCCCACATTCGTGACGTCTCCACTATATTGTTTTGTCCCTCCGAAACGCGTTCTAGTTGAACAGCGGAATGTGTTCCACTTCATTCCGGGTTCTTTTGCTCTCTCCTTGTCTTGGGCTTTATTTCGGACTCGTCTCGCTTCATTTCGGACTCATCTCGCTTCATTTCTTCCATATAATTTCACCCAAACGCATCGTAGAATTTCATCCTTTTTTGGCTCAAATCCATCATTTTCCACCAATTCATACAAAATACTAAATAATACAAATTAATACATGTTCTTTATGTTATTATAATATGTAGACTCCTATATCCATAAAATTAGATAAAAAAATCATTGATTAGTTGGTGCATTAAACGACTTATCAACTTCCCCCCAACCTAAACTTTTGATTGTACCTAAGAAAAAACAAAAACAAAGAAACGACTCTCCACAAGGACAAACATGACTCTTTTTCGGCTAAAAGATTTGTAGTTTACAAGTACAACACGACTAAAACCACACGACCCTCGTAACTCTCCACAAGCTCTTCATCCCATATCAAAACACATGATCTTCCAATGTTAAAGATGTCATACCAAATCAACAAATCCTCACTAGTAGATACTTCACTCAACTCTCAAGTTCATCATAAGGTATAGAATGATCACTCGAACTCAACCCTAAGGAGGATTTCTCTTTTGGACTTGCACGTCGTCTACATTAGCACCATGCTACACGAATCAAGAGGCCTTTTATTTGGATGTAATGGGGCAAAGGGGTAAGAAACATATAACATTTGGATAGGAATATAGGTAAAGTAGCTTATTCATATTCTAAAATGAAGCATTACAAAGATCAATCAATAATAAAAGTACACACTCTTTAAGCACATGAATCTCCAATCTACTTGCTAAATGATCAACTTCTTTCCCGCTCCTTTATTTTTCTTCCACCTTCCACGTTACCTTTTTTTTTCTAGGGGCTCTTATTCTCTAAGGACTCAGTACCAAAACTGTAATGACCAAAATTTTCCAGTTCATTATTTTTTGACG
>JAYMSH010000245.1:0-12636 GCA_036897905.1 Aragoa cleefii | reverse complement strand
TGCGTACATCTCACCCTCCCCTTACTCTGCCTACGGACGGAAATTAGGTAATGTTATGTTGTTGTTGTTGTTTACGAGCTTTATATTTTCATTTTTTATTATGTACAATAAGTTAAAACAAAACTTTCCCAATTCGTACTTAAATATTCCCGGCAACTTACAATATCGGTAAAAAGTACGGACAATCACATAACATACCACTTCAGAAAAATGTCTGGATAAATACTTATGACACTATCAAATTTAAACTTATGGAGCTAACCCGCTAGCCCACCTAAAATTCCCTATGTTACGATCGTTCAGAAAAGGTGATATATAAAATTAATAAACCATATAAATATATGATTTATGGTATTTCATTCCCCATTTACCAAGAAATAAGAATTAGTCAAAATAATTCATCACTTCCATAATAATCCAATATTAGAATCATCATCATAATCAAAAAAAGGCAAAAAATCCCAAAATCTCATCACGAAGAGCCGACACTAGGGTTTGAAATCTACCTAAAAAATCGGATTTACTACCATTTTACTTCTAAGTATTCTATTATATCCTTTTTATAATGTTGACCTTATAATAACACTAGACATAATTGCCGTCTTGATTCATATAAGACCCGGGTCAGCCCAGCACCGTCAAATCATCCCGACCCGTATAGCAGGAGAAATATTAAACAAGTCGTCATCCACAGCCAGCTCCCTTCTCCCTTTATCACTCGAGTTCTCTCTCTCTCTCTCAAATTCTACTAGTCTTTTGTGGCTCTCTCTCTCTCTCTCTCTATTTGTATCTATATCTCCAACAGTTCACACACATCTCTGTAATCGCTGTTCGTCTGTGTTCGATTCTAGATCCAATCTGATAACTGTAAGTCCTGAAGCCTCAAATCTCAATTTTTCTCGCTTTTTTTAGATCCGTGATTTTGGTGCATGTTTTGAATCGAATTAATCGGAATGAATCTTATCCTTTTTTCGGTGAATTGGAAGTTCAATTGCATGTTCGAGTGTTCTGTTTAATTTTCGTGAATCGTGTGATTTTTTATCTTCGGTACGGAGCTGAATTTTGTCTGGTTTTGTGATTCAATTGATTTTCAATTGTTCAATAATTGATTGAATTTGTTTACTGTCGATGTGTGACTTTAATTTGGTAAAGGAGGTTAAACCTTTTTGAAGGTTTTGACTTTGATTGGTAGGTAAAAGTGATTTTTTCGATTCCAACCTTTAGACCTTTTTATGGTATATTCTTGGGAAAATTAGGTTTTCTTATCCAGATGCTGACTTTTTCCTTTCCCTGGATTTTGCTTATGAAAATTTCAGCTCTGCGGTTGATTATTCTGCTGTACAGGGTGGTTTAGTAACAAGTAGTTGTATGTTATATGATTTTGTGTAGGCAACCATGAGTGACGAAGGAGAGAAGACTTGCCCCCTCTGCGCTGAGGAGATGGATTTAACTGATCAGCAGCTGAAGCCTTGCAAATGCGGTTACGAGGTTTGTGCCACCCTGTCCATATGATATCGTTCAGTAATTTCTGATATATGAGTTCCATTTAAGCACGTACAATACTGAAGAAGTGTTCTTTTGTGTTTTGTATATTGTTAGAATTGGCAGCATAGGTTAATCATATCATTCATAACAAGATCTAAATTATATCTTGGTGCACTGTTCCTAGATCAAAAAATAAGTATGTAGAGAAAGGATCACATGAGAAAGAGAGACAAGACCTGTGTCCAATTTTCTTTCACAACATTTGCAGTTTTAGATTTTGTGAATGCATCGTAGGGTCATCAGTCATCACTTGCAGTCAGGAGTTTCGATCTGCTGGGACGCGTATCAGTAGCTATCTTATTGGACCAATTGAAAGGACAATTGCACAATTTTAAGTGTTCGTGGGTACCTAACTTGTTTTATGTCTAGAAGTCAGCCCAAGGCCTCATTTTTATCACGTCGTGCCCACAGCAGGAAGAAGATCCCCGTTTTGTCATTGGCTTCTAGATAGGCACTTGAAGGTGTGGGAACATATTTTGGATCATACTTTCGTTGATTTTGACCTGTGATTTCCTATGGAAGATTTTTATCAAAAAGTGACAGTGTCGTTTTGCTTTCCCTGCTGGATTTCCTGTTTTACCCACGTAGTCTGTCTCGTTCTAGATATCAGATACATGCAATTAGCACAATGATCATTCAGTTAGTGGCTTGGAATGTAGTAGATTTTTTATTTTAATTTTTGAGGTATAAGATTATCTGAAAGGATGAGGAATTGCGTCCAAGCTTTGATGTTTTTACCCTGAAAACTTCTGGACGGGAAGGCAAGATAGATGCAGTGTATTCTTAATGGCTGACCCCTTCAATATCCTGTTCATATAGTGTCTTTTTCGGGAGCTAGAGGAAATGCATCTCAGGTCCATCAATTAGTAGGATAGAACTCTGAATAGAATACAGGTTAGAGAATATTTTGTTCTCAAGAAAGAATTTGGAATACGTATGCTTGGCAAGTTTTGGTTTCTGTTGCTGCGTT
This sequence comes from Aragoa cleefii, assembly GCA_036897905.1. Lineage (NCBI taxonomy): Eukaryota > Viridiplantae > Streptophyta > Magnoliopsida > Lamiales > Plantaginaceae > Aragoa > Aragoa cleefii. Next base: position 10,121 of record JAYMSH010000245.1, on the reverse strand, counting down.
GTTTTCTATCTTTCTTTTCTCCAAGCCATGATGTTGAGTCTACAATACCCTCGATTCTCTGTATTGTGTCTTCCTGTGTAGCAGTAGATGAATTATTTCATTGTTTATGCAGATCTGTGTTTGGTGCTGGCATCACATCATGGATATGGCTGAGAAAGATGAGACTGTAGGGCGTTGTCCGGCATGTCGCACTGCTTATAACAAGGAAAAGATTGTTGGAACCGGGGCAAATTGTGGCAGGTATTGAAAGTTCGGTGTTTAGATAGTATCTGTGAGTACTTTATCTCTATGACGCTTCTTGTCACTTGAATTATTATCCGTGTACTCATTGTAGCAGGATGGTTTCCGAGATGAATGTGGACAAAAAGCATAAGTCACACAAAGGAAAGAGCAAAACCTCGGAAGGACGGAAGCAACTTGGCAGTGTACGAGTAATACAGAGGAATCTCGTTTATGTTGTGGGTTTGTCGCTTAGTTTTGCGGATGAAGATGTAAGCACCTATGTTGTCTTTTGCTCATACCCCTCCCCCCCCTCCCACTCACACGCAAACACACAACTCTCAAGTTGTCTTTTGGTTATTTTCACCCCCCACATGTCTTATTGGTTTTATGGTGACTTTTGTATGTTCAGCAGCTTCTCCAGCGGAGAGATTATTTTGGTCAGTATGGAAAGGTGCTGAAAGTGTCTATTTCTCGGACTGCAACTGGTGCCATTCAATATTTTGCAAACAGCACATGCAGTGTGTGAGTTCCAACTTCACTTTCCTGTGAAATTTCATACTTACTTGACCTGAATGCTTGAGACAAATTTCCTGAGTTGCATGCAATTTTGTTTAACTTAACAGCTTAAGGTGCCGGATAAGTCCAGTATCTGTTCTTATCAAGTTTGCTCCAGAGTATCTCAGCATGCTGTATTAGTTAATTAATTAATTAATTAATTAAAACTGTACTAGTAATTACTAAAGTGGGAACACGTGAATGTCTTTTATCCCACATAGGTGCATGCCTCCTAACGTTCTCATGTTCTTTAATTGGTAAGAACTTATGGTTCCTTAAAAACCTAGAAACCATACTATATTTCTGCAGAATTGGTTGCATAATTCACTTTTCATTCTTGCACAAGGTGTCTTGTCATATGTGATGTTTGATATATCCTTTCCAACAATTGACTGCATTTACATTTCCCGGTTTCCCCATCTCGTACTGAACATATCTTATGGCTTAGATATATTACATATTCCAAGGAGGAAGAGGCAGTTCGGTGCATTCAGTCTGTGCATGGATTTGTTTTGGAGGGTAAACCTTTGAGGTGAGTTTAATTTCCCATTTGTGCACTACGATATCCTTTCGGGGTGCAGAACGTTTATAAAATCCTTTTTGCAGGGCATGCTTTGGGACTACAAAATACTGTCATGCATGGCTGAGAAACATGGTATTACTTGTATAACTTTACAGATATGGATATAATCTCTTTGTGGTTTTATGTTTGTTCATGAAAACATCCTTGAAGTTTCCTAATGAGAAATCACTTCTTGGTCCAGCCTTGCAGCAATCCGGATTGCCTATATCTGCATGAGGTTGGTTCGCAAGAGGATAGTTTCACAAAGGACGAAATAATATCTGCTTATACAAGGTAATTTTTTTATCTGGATGCATGTCTTTATTTCCATCATGTATTTTTCACATTGTATGCAACTATGCATATGTTGAATCTACGGTTTGATCTTTAAAGCCTTCGAGAACTGGTTGAAGGATGGACTTATGACAATGTCATGTTACTGCTTTTATTGTGTGATTTAGATGTTAACCGCCTAAATAGATCAATGCATGAAGCTCTGTGGTAAGAATCATTTTCCGCTGGCAGACTGTAGCTAAATAAAAACTCCTGTGATGCAATGTACCTAATTAATTTCTCATTCTCTGATGTGAAGATTGATATTATAACTCGAGATGATCTTATTACAGAAATACGCAATGTATGCGTGTCTGTATAGGTGAAAATGTTCCTACTTTATTTTGGGGATCTTGTATAACTACGTTAGTCTCTGATTCTCTTAACAACCACTTGAAAGGAGTAGGGTTCAGCAAATTACTGGTGCCTCCAACAGTATACAACGACGCTCAGGAAATGTGTTGCCTCCTCCAGCAGATGAATACTGCAATAATGTCCCCACTCCATCAGGGAAGCCTATAACTATAACTGCTTCAAATACCAATGTAAGATATTCTTCTTTCTTGCTTTCCCCCCCATAATCAGTCGCTATTATTATATTTTGTAGCATATACTTTGTTCTTTCTTGTGTTTCTCATTCTTATGCATGAATGCCTTAAGAGGTAAGTTGAACCATAGAGATATGGGGAATTAGACTCTGTTAGTACCTTAACTGGTTAGTGTATCATCATCGTCGTCGTCATAGGTTTCAGTTCACATATTTTCATATTATTGTATGTTTTTGTAAGTTGTGATATAAATTTGGTTGTTCTTGAAATGCTCCTGCTTATATGCTTTTGTTATACTTCCGCGGTCCAGCAGAACTCAGTGACCAGTGTCTCTCCACCCAATAGTAGCTCTGGTAGATCTGCTGCTCTCCCAGCTGGGGCCTCTTGGTACGACATCCTTGGCTATAGTTTCTCCTAGTTTATTTGCTGCTGTTTCTGAGTCACATATTTTCTTGAACAGGGGAACGCGCCCTTCGAGTAATCATACTTTGCCTACTACTACAAAGTGTTCTGATGTGCCACCAGTTACACCAAAACCTGACACTTCGAATGGTCCAGTGGCATTGTGTACTGCAGTTGCAAGTACAAGTCAGGTTCCTTCACTTCGCACCAATGCTGGGAAGAAGTTGGTACATAATGAAAGCACCGCTCTTCAAGATAAAAGTAGAACGAAAACTCCTGAACCAATAAATAATCAATCAAACACAAATAAACCTACTGCTGTTTCTCAAACTTCTGTACCTACACAATCTCAGACTTTGCCCTCTAATAGAGAGCCTAATGGCCCACTTTCATCCAAATCTCCTTCAAGTATTATTCATGTAATCGATTCTTCTGCAATATCAGCTGAGCCTGTTTTAGACAAAGGCTCTAATGATGCCAGGGATAGAGGCATGGAGAATATGTGCTCTAGTATTTCATCATTGAACATCCATGAAAATCAACCGTCCGCTAATCGCTCCACTGAGCTCGTCAGAGAAAAGCTGCAAACATCTGTACAACCTGACAGTACAACTGAGGAGGTTCTTGTCACAGATGTCAAGCCTGAGGTCCATGTTTTAGATGTTCAGTCTGACTTTAGATTGGAAGTGCTGACACAGGCGAAGCCTGCCAACTTGCATGAAGTGGAAGATGACTTGCTATCTTTTCATAACCAAAGGGTCAAGGATCCTGAAATTGTCAGTAACAGAATGCAAGATTTTTCAAACGTGTTTCACCGGTCAAAGCATTCCTTTCACTCACCCTCGTTTATTAATCCTGATGGTTTGGTCAATGTTGATATGAATAGGCAGGTTGTAGATAGAAGTAACAATTTGATAGTTTCAGAGCCCAATATTCCTATTGGACATTCCGAAAACTCTCTAGACTTCTCTGGAATTAGTAATGGTGGCTATTCCAATATTTTCCCATCTACGGAGAAAGGGTCACAAATGCGGGGATATGATGGAGAAGATGCTGGTGAGAGTGTTAATGCAGGAGAGAGCAGCATAATATCGAATATTTTGTCCATGGACTTTGACCCATGGGATGACTCTTTGACTTCACCTACAAACATGGCAAGATTGTTTGGTAAAACAGATGCACAAGGGTCTTTTGGTGCAGCTGGTTCACGGAAGACACAGAATAGCAATCAATCAAAGTTTTCATTTGCAAGAGAACAGGAACCTATGAGCCAAGCATCTGATTTTGGACAGCATCCAAATTACTTTGAACAAGCATGTAAGCAGTGCCCTGCTGGCCATGATTTCTCGAGCAGCAATGGCTTTCATCTTGAGAAGTCTATTTCTCGCAATGGGCTTCCTCTTTCCAGGGGCTCGGACTCGGATACTTTTGCAAACAGTCCTTTCTCTATTAATAAGAGCGCAGGTTTGATACACCCTCATTATATCATTTAATTTGCTATTGTATTGTAGATTAGCTTCTTGATCTCACATCTCACAACTGCTTATGCTTTGCTATAGCTCTAGAACATGTTCACATCTTGCCTTTTTGTATATTTCCCATAGTATAGGTAGTTATATATTGTATGCATACTTGGTGTGACTCTCAAGCTCAAACTCTTCTTTTTCCCTCCCCTGACAGCTTCAAGATCTCAAATATCTGCCCCTCCCGGATTCGCAACCCCTAGTAGAGCAGCACCGCCTCCTGGTTTTACTCCACATGACAGGACAGATCAATTTTTAGATGCGCTCTCTGGTTAGTGTTTTATGCATAGTGTACAAATTTAAGGTTTTTTTAATCTTTAAGCTATATTGGTTTCGGAAGCGCTTTTATTTTCATTTACTTACGATTTTCTTCTTCTTTTTTGCAGCAAATCACATGATGGATGCTTCCTCTTTGTTTAGGAATCAGTATCAGAGCTCCTTAAATAGTAATACTTATAACAACGGTGATATTGAGTTTATGGACCCTGCAATTTTGGCTGTTGGCAAAGGAACCCTTGCTGGTGGGTTGAACAATACTGGCTTGGTAGACATGATGTCGAGCTACAATCCACAATCAAGTGCATATGAAGATTCAAGATTCCAATCACTTCTACAAAGATCTCTCCCTCCCCATCAGAATCAAAGATTTGCTGACATGGGGGACCGGTTTTCTACGATTGGTGATGCTTATGGTCTTCCTTCTAGGGGAATGGAGCATGCACTAGCCAATAACCACTCTCAATTTTCTCAGTTCACTGTCCCCCAGTCTAGAAATGGAGTAAATTCTAACGGGCAATGGGACAGCTGGAATGAGATCCAGGGTGGAAACAATTTGGGTATGGCGGATCTGCTGAGAAAAGACAGATTGGGGTTTAATAATTTCTATGCTGGTTATGAGGATTCCAAGATTAGAATGCCCACTTCAGGCAATCTGTACAATGGGACATATGGGATTTAGTTTTATGGAGTCTTGTTCAGTATCGGTGATGATTATGAGTCATGAGATAGGATGGAGTGTGACATTGACAAGGCCATCGTTAAGGATTAAAATCGCGGCTCAGTGAGTAATTGAAGAGCTGAGCGTCCGTTTTACAGGGTGGTAACATGTAATGTCATGTTACTGTTCAAGAGATGAGAGTGATTACATGAATAGTCTGACAGGGCTACTTTCTGGTTGGTGAAGGATCAAACCCTTTCTCAAACTGGATGTCTGGAAACCAACAGGTAAATTTTCCACCATTCTATATTTCCATATTTTCCCTTTCTCTAGTCTACTATTTAATAGTTGAACTTGAAAGGATACGCACATTTATTGAGTTGAATATTTTGAGTTTTATTTAGTCTCTGTTCATCCATTCTTGGTAAGATGTCGACTTTGTAACTTTAGTGGAGGTACTGATAGTTTATCCCCACTGAGTTTATCCATGTTTTCGAAACTTTAGATTTTTCCATGGATCTATTTCAGAGAACACTTATTTTAACAGAAGCATGTCTCTTTATTCCCAAGTTTCTGTTTTTCTATTTGCAATTGGTGTGCTCATCTTTTTCTTTGCTGTGTTACCTACTTTGCAGGTGAAAGGAGCTACCAGATGGGGCCTAAAGTTGTAGCTGCACATGGTGACCAAGATGCACTGTGATTCTTCAAATATATAATCCGTTTTAATCTCTTACTGGAGACTGAGATTATCGCTTAGAGATAGGGCGATACGCTTTTACTGATATCTCTTTACAATAAGATGAGTGCAGTTTTCTAATTCTAAGACTACATTCATTCAATTGTATAGCAGTGGAATTGGAGAGGGAGACAGAAACCTGCAAATATTTTCATGTACTTCTCATCAGTTTCTGAATCTTTTAGAAATTCTTATATTTGTAAAAAATTTGTGGGAGTTGAATTAGTTTCAAACTTTGTTATGCATGTGAAAATGTTTTTGAGTTGCAATCTCTTATAGTAATTGAAGTTCTACATTCTGGTAATGCTTGTTGGCTGGGTAAAAAGAGGGTTCATTGGTTTCTAAAGTTTGGTTTGATTTCTTTGGTTAAGCTTTAACAGCTATAGGATGTAATTGCTGGCTCTAGAAGGGTTAAGTTGTCCTAGCACAAGTTCCGTGCAGGTGAATACTATTGAGATGGCCTTCTGTTTTTCGTTTCTGGTTGGGGTTGTGGATTTTGTCAGGTGATCTATCGGACTTGTGTAGTCGTTGTTTCCTCCATTGCATTTTGTTATCCTAACGACACCCTGGATACCTGCCATGGCCGACTCTTTTACTGTCCCAATCCCACCCAATACCTCAGAGGCCCTTGTGGTGGTTACTACGAAAGCTATAGGTTAGAAAGCCCACCTGATCTTTGTATGCATATCGTACAAAGTTATATGTGAATTATCAACTATAGGATGCATAAGTATGTTCTGTCAATTGATAACTGTAGGATGCATACATAAAATAATCTGGATTCATCCATCATGTAGCACTCCTCTCCTCCAACATGGGCTGTTCAAAATACATGTTCCGGTGTTCCCTTGTTGGATCTTCGAGAAGTGTTTAGGTTTTATCCCATGTGTCAGAACAGAACACCATCTGTAACATGGACCAGATGACCGGAACAGTCCCACCCAAGTAAACGAGCAAAGGAATGACGTGTCAGGTCCTAAATAATCCCAATAACCTTTTCTTGCAGCAAAGAGCCATGACAATGACCCGCCTAACTGTTCAGACACTGACTAATGGAGAGAGAATATTGGAGGCTAAGCATGTGATGGAATTTCCAATCCACTCCCTCCCTCCCTCCCTTCCTCAACATTCAAGTCTCAAGTCAACCATTCAATTTCTTGGCCATCATTCTCTTGCTGATTGAACTTGCAAAATTTGAATATGAGAACTCTGTTTTGATCTGAATATTTTACACCAATACCTCAAGTCTTAAGCTCTGTTTAAGCAGGTAGCACGGTATGTGAGTTGAATTTCGGGTTCTAATGAATTGAAAGCCATCGAGATAACAGAGAGGTTTTTTTCCAGTGTTAATCTTTATCTAGATTGTAGTATTATGTCAATTCTCATTGTTTTCCATCAATTGGCAGAATTTGTCACTTTCCAGAAAGAACCTCTCTGAGTTAGAAAGACAATGAAGAAGATATAAACACAAGTTCAAGAAATCAAATTCCTCTTCACCAACAATTGAGCTTTTATTGCTAGCTACCAAGACTTGATTTGTTAAAAAGATGCAGGAACTCAAAACTCCAACAAGCTACACTGCTATCTAATATGCATGCTTAATTACTGCAAAAGATTAAATGAAATAATACAATATAAAGTCATAAACACTGAACCTGTACAGTTTACGACTAATCCAAAAATCCAAGAAAACATAATAATGATCACGATTAATCAACGTCTCCGGCACCATCCGAACGTGGAGATTCGAACGGGGTCGTTGGATTCGAATTCGAAGCCCTGAAGTCTTTCTTTCCGAACTCAGCTGCCATGGTAGTGAACGATTTCACGATATATTTGACCACCCTGATCTTCACCTGTCCTCGTCTGGGAACTGAGCTGGTTTGTTTTTTTGGTGCAACAGCTGAAGCCATTTTTATGAGAAGGTGCGTTTGTTGCAGATATTTTCTTGGAGAAGAAAGAGATTTCAGTTTGATGGTTCCTTTTTTCTTTTTTTTTGTTTAGTTTAACTTCAAACTGGTGGTGATATATATAGATTTTATAATTAGCAAATGTGAGTGAGTTCCTTAGTCTACAAGGTTTGGCCGTACACTAGGGCCATATTTAAAAAGAAAAATGGACCAAGTCTAGAGGAAGGCTTCAATTCAAACAAGAAATTGAGAAACATTGCATTGCATGCGTACTTTTGGACTTTTTAATGTCCATTACTATATTATGTGTTCAACCTCATTGTTGCATACTCATGCTTACACATCATCACTCCACGTATATTTGAAACTGGTGGTTGGTTAAAAATTTGAGCCTATGGGTAAGACATTGAAATAAATTGTAAGAGGAGGATAGGCGAGTGCGCGCACACACACATATATATATATTAACATCCTCTTATATTTTATATACGATTAACATTGGTCTTGATATCTAAAGCCATCTCACATCGTCATTTTTAGCGCAATGCAATAAGAGATTCATCAATTACATATTATGACCTTCAACCTAAGCGTTGTTTCGTGTAATTTCTACACAAATAGCTCTACTTCTTCTTCGTGAAGGATACTTGTGAGAGCTTATACAAGAATCTATATCGCAAATATTATACCAAGCATAATCATTTATACCGAATGCTTAAAATTGTAATTCTGTTTCGTTTTGCATCCGTAATTTTACCGGTAGATATCCATTTATTTCTCCTAGCCTAATATAAATATGTCCTCAAATGTCCTTTTCATATGTTAAACAATCTCCAATTTAAGGAGCAAGTGTGCAAATGTCAAAAGAGTGTCAATAGAGATTCTTGGAAGCGCATAGAAGAAAATAGAATCAAAGAGGAAAAGAAGGAGAGAAGGAAGAGCAAAAAGGATTTTCATTCTATTAGATGGCCAATCATTCCCTTAAAAGACTTATTAAGAGAAGAAGTTTATTCAATTAATAAATTAGAGTTCAGATCATTCATAAGTAATATGAAATAAAGGAGTTTCAAAACATTCCTCCATTTCATGCAAATCAAAAGGTGACTAAAGGAAAAGGAAGTAAGAAAAGGATATTCTATTATAATTAGACAAGGATTTCGTGCACAAGTTTATTTTAGGAAGGGTACGAAATAGTATCGTTAAGGGGGTCCTCTAATTAGTAATACTCATAGACTAATAGTTAGGTTAGGAAAACATAACTAGTAGTCACTTCTTCCCTTTTTTTTTGTTTCTTCTCTCTCTCTCTCTGAGTTATAAAAGAGGTTTCTTGTGTGTTTTCGCTCTGCTCTCGCTTGGTTTCTCCACCCTGAAAAATCCTTCTCCAATACAGAGTAATGAATTCCGAAAACCACTATCTTTACAACGCGGAAGTATACTTGGAAACGAAGAAGATTGACGAAAGCGCAATGTCGAATGAGTCCTGCTCCACCTCCCCTAGACTTGGGATCTCTCGTCTCAACATCGATTTCTTGTGCAGAATTGAAATCTGCATGTACATTAAGAGAGGCACTACGCTCGTCTTTCACGCTATACAACCACCGATCAAGAACTCAGTCCACATCAACTATGACCGACGCCAGCTCCTCCCCTGGGCAAACACGCACTTCGCAATCTGCAACGAGCTCGCAGGCTGCTGGCCCATACCAACCCAAAGGCTTGAGAAGATGATCACGAGTCTTATATGGAGCGTGCATCACATGGTCAACTCCGTTTCCCCAAGCAACAATGTTTTGGATGTCCATGTGAAGCTTATCGTTAAATATAAAGGTGCTTACGGAGGTTTGAAAGACGCAGTGGGCCGGTTCAAGCCAGTTTTCAAGATGTAAATCAATAGCGGTTGTAAACAGGGCGAAGCTAAAAACATTTTTTACCCCGTACTAATCACTAAATATACTATAAATAAAATAATATTTAAATGATTAATTATGTTACAATTAAAAATATGATCTATAAAGTATCTTTATCCGTTCCGTTCAATTTGAAATGTAAAAGCTAAAACTTGACATTTATCATAAACTACTGATAAATTATACCAATAAAAGAACTAAGAAAATAGTATTATCAAACGCCACGAAATTTATTTTTAGAATATAAAAACCAAACCAAACCTATCCAAGATCCCGCTCAAAAGCAGGGTGGGGGGGTAAAATGTACGCAGTCATACCCTAAAAAAGGAGACTGTTTCCGAAAGAAACCCCCAGCTCACCACGTCTTTTTTTTTACTATTAGTTAAAAATAGAGGAGTATAACAAATAAGGAACAACTGAACTTATAGAAGGATTAACAAACCCCAAACTCAAACCAAAAAAACACAAATCATTTATTCAAAAAAG
>JAYMSH010000244.1:0-12649 GCA_036897905.1 Aragoa cleefii | reverse complement strand
AGAAAGTGAGAATAGACCGATCTAGTCTTTGCTTGCTTAATTCTCCATATCTCTGCCAAATCCAAAAGTGCAGCAAGCATGCATCAAAACTAGTTATCAAATTCTTGAAATTCCATAAGAAGTCGTTCAATGTAGCAAGAGGCAAAAGGCAAAATTCAAGGTGCGGCTCCTCAAAAGCACAATGAGAAAAAAAAAATAAGAAGAAGAAGAGCAATGCAGCAACAAAGAAACTTCATTTGCTCAGCTGGCCTCAACATCCTAGTAATGATAAGAGACTCACTTCAGAAATGTAACACGCATGCAACTTTGAAATGGGAACTCATTGCAACTGGAGTTTTTTCAGATGTATTTGTGGTAATGATGTTCACATCTTTAAAACTTCATATTTGGATGATGTGGCCTACTGGTGTTCACATCTTTAGAACTTCATATTTGGATGATGAAAAATTTATTAGTTTCATATCATAGTTTAAGAAAGGACAGATCATTAGATATAATATAACACAGCATGATTTTAAAAAGGATATTGCAGGTAACAAGTGAAAACATATCAGACACTTTTCCCTGGAGAATATTGGTCATCTCAAACAAGTTTCAATATGAAATTCCACAATTTCTTGATGCTATAAACCAGAATCAGAGTAGTCTCTGCAAACACATTTTATTAACTGTTCAATTATGAATCCTAAGCTTCATCTTGACCTAAACAGCCAGATCATCCTAGAACTATTTCTGAACAATTTACCACCTTTTACGTACAACATCAAGAGCTGAAAGCGCCCTTAGTCCCTTACTTTACCATCATGTAGATGATGAACTGACTATTGCAGTCATAAGCAACTATAAAATATAGAGTACAGGATTGATGTTTTTGCTGGCTTACCCGACTGTGTAGCCCACTATCAGCAACATTTACCAGTCGCAGAACACGAGATGAAAGTTCAGCATCAATTACTTCTTGCGATTCAACACTGCAAGTCAAGCACACCTCAATACACTATAAAACTTGTACTAATATGAACCAAGCTGCAGATAAAATAGTTAGAAACTAAAATACAGAATTTCTTCACTTATTGTTTTTGAACAATGCGAGTCATGAAAACGCTATAAAACTTCAGATAACGATGTTTACAGCATGCACTTACCTGCACCCAACGGACTGCTTCATTTTTACAATAGCAGCAATGATATGTACAATCCACGCAAGCTTGGCTTCGACTATAGAAAGTTCACTGTTATCACCGGTCTGAAGCTGTGCTCTTTCCTATTATATTTTGAGAAAGTACAATGTGACCAACTTACCAGGAATCCAAAAGCCTAGGAGCTTACGAAATTGTAACTGAATTTAATTTTTCTCTCGAGCATAAGATTTCAACTTACCATGTATATTTGTAGAATAGGCTCCATGTTATTAACAATAAACAAGCTACTGCTTTCATACTGAAACAAGAAACTGTATCAGGCTAAAGCAGGATGAGCTCGGAGACTAGAGGGTACGGAGCAACAAAAGCAATATCGGAGACATCAGCTAAAAAAATTCATAATAACCTTAAATTTGCAAAGACTAGGAAAGCAATCCAACTGGTCCTGAAGAAGATCAGCATTGTCTAGAGGATGCTCGGATACATCATCGGGTAAGCCAGCCTACGTAAGGAGAAACTAGATAAGGGATGATACAATAAACATTATGTGAATGCAAATCTGAACATAGTTACAATTAAGACCTGAGCAGAATCCAATCTTGAAGTGATAAAACCTTCAGTGATTCTAGGCACAAATTCATCAAGCAGGCTTGGCGAGTCACCCTTTAGGTAAGGTACAGAACTCACTAGCCTAGACCACAGTCCCAAAAGATAATACACACTGCTGCTGGCCCACTGCAAAACCAACATCATGTTTCATTATTTTTGCCAACTGAAATGACACATTGTGGCATTAATCTTAGGGCAATGGAGTATGACAAACACAACTTCTCAAATTTTACTAGTATGGTAATCAAAACATGCAAAACAGTAGGCATGCTTTTTTTAAAAGATAAAAAAATGCAACCACACCTGCCAGGACAGCAACGATTTTGATGTGAACTCAGCAACTAGACGTATCCAATCGCCATAGCCTTCCATGTTTACAAGTTCGGACAACTATAACAGCACATCAAACTTCGTTTCAGAACACAGAAAGACCCAGTAATCCACACAACTTATGGCGAGCAATCTGCTTTGGGAATATGGTTAAAAGATAAGAATAAACAAATTGGTTCATCTGATCAATGATAGAACATTGAAATTGATCATAAAGATCCAGCCCTCATCCCCTACTTTTTCTCCTTTATGTTAGACCGGTAACGTGGACAGATACTGCACTCTAGATTACGTCTATAACTTGTGACAATTTTAAGTGAACCAAACAAAACACAAAATAAGAGAATTTTTGAGCTCATCAATGTTCTTCCGATAAAAAGATCCCTCAGTTAATTTTAGGTATATGTATTGCAGTAGCAGATACAATCCGCACTCTTCTGTGGAAATCCTCACTTTCGTGTTTCGTTATTATAGAATTTCGTGAAGTAATCAAATTTTGATCCATTTGCAGAACATAGTTCAAGCTCACGGACACTAGATATATTAGAATAACATATTTTTAGTTACATTCTCATAATAAATAAACTGCGCCATGAAGCAGATATATATGGCATACTTGAATCCAACAGTCCCATATGATATATTAAGCCCTAGCTATTAACAGTTTTCCTGTAGTTACCAGTGTTACATAATTTCCTTGTATACTTTCTCCAGTGTTACATAATTTCATTGTATACTTTCTCCCGTACTTTAAACTTGAGAAATCACATCTAAAAGTGCCTTATTTGCTTGTAAGAATGGTCCGGTTAGCCTTCAGGCTCATTGCAACGCAAAATATTCAGCAATCATGGAAAACTGATATCCAAGACCCACCCCCATCTCACATGAGAAATGACTACTACGAAAAGCATTTCTGGAGCTTTTGACTACTCGTATAACTGTTCTGGAATCGCGTATGCAGCAGATGTACACCAAGGAAAGAAAGGGTGGTTGAGATTTTCTTTTCATAGGTAAAGAAGTGGTTGAGATTTGGTACACTGAAATTCATGAACAGCAAATTCTGAGCACGAGTAGACAGGAAATCCAATTAAGACAATATGAAAGCATGGGTTTTCAGTCTTTTTTTTTCAATAAAAAGCTATATCATCTTATAATTTCTGACGGTGTCACTGAGGAGAATCACAAAAAGGCTGAAAGAATTGTATAGCTACATCATGATGAAGATTGGTCGAGTGATAGAACGAAACAGAATGCAAAGGGGGAAGCAGTCATAACGAAGTCGAAACATGGCTCTAAAGTCTGCAATTTCAAGTTTAGTTATAACGACAGACCAAGCACCACATCTAGTAATAGCGTAAAACAAGGGCAGGAAAGTCATGTACCTGATAATTAACCCTGAACCGTCCAAGAAGGCGGCAAAACTCATGGTAGTTATCATGATCAGTAAGACCTTGATCCCAGGTGAGCATAATAAACAAACATAAATTGTCAGAGGTGTGATTAATAAAAAATATATATAGATATAAATAAAGAAATGCATTTAATAAGATGCAAAATGATATCAAGGAAACAGCTGGTCGATACAGTCAAAAGGAAGTTCCAGACAGAAACAACACAGCTCAAATGAGAGATCTAGACTGACTGTTCATATTAACATCTTGGAAACAATATTTCGCTATAATATGGCCGATCATTTAAAAATGAAATGGACACCGTAAATCCATAACTGAATGTGAGTTTCCTATCAGAATGTGAGTAAGAGAAAACTATAGAATGGTATTGGCTTGAGTCATAAGCACAATTTGGAGGAGTATCTCTCAAAACCAAAGGTTCTCGGGATCACTCTTCTTTAGGCAGACGTGAATGATAACGGCCATAGCTATTCTAATCACCTACTTGTATTTTTTTAATTAAAATAGGTAAATAAGAACTAATATCACCTCGGAAAGAGTAAGTATAGTGAGAGAGAGCACAGTTTACTACAAATAATGACCATATCTAATTACTTCGCCTAAAAGCATCGACAGAGTAGATGAGGTTACACCAGCAAGAATGTCGTTAGTATTTAGAAAGACTATTTGCTCATTGATCATGCTCTTTAAGGAAAATGAAATAAATCAACATACCTTGCCCTGTCCGTAGAATTTCTTTGGTGCCCGACATTAAATGGTCCAAAAACTTGGAGCGTTCAGCATCATTGGTGAAAATAGAACGTCTTACAGAAGCCAACCGTACCAAGCACTCAAGTGACTGCAGTTTTAGGAGGGGCCTCATGTGATTTAGAAAATGAACAACACATAGAAATCTTCATCAAACACAATAGTCATAAATATAATTTATGCAAGATTCACGTAACCAACAGGCAGAATGAAAAATGAACGACAACAAGATACTAAAAGGAGGAGGCAGGTCGTGATTCAATTAATATTATTCAGTGCAAAAGATTAATGCTTCCATATAATAAGAACAATTCACTTACAAAAAAGTCACCAGCAGGCAGCAACTGTTGATCAGAATAGGAAATGTATTTATGTTCTCAAGTTCAATATGGAAGAGAGACAGAATGAGACCTCTAGGACATTAATGAATCTAAACAACAGAAATCTTCAAGTATTTAACAAGTCTCTCTCCAAGTTACATACGTCCAATATCCCATAACCTAATTAGTACAGATTCTGATATAGCATTTTTTTATTAAAAAAACAGAGAGAAGAAACAAGAAAATCAACCAGAGACAAATTGTATGGGTTCTCCAAAATTTGTGATTGGTCACAAAAGTTTAGATTCTTAATTTTATTTCATACATTATCTTTGACGCCACCCTCATACAATTTTCAATGTTCATGCCACCAGGAAATAGGAGAAGGAGCGTTCTTTGCTACTTTATTTGTTTAGGAAAAGAGCATGCGTCAAAAGAATTTACCAGGCTCTCCAGGCTTCCCTGTAAATATCACCCTGCTGCACTTTCTATATAAATTATTTCACTTGCATCACCCACTTCCCTATCTCAGAAGCTTCAACTAACTCCTAAGATTCGTCATAAAACCTCAGTTGAATCATTCGTCAATCTATTGCCAGCAGAAAGGCTGATCTCATATCATAAAATCATGAATCAGTCTATAATATATGACATCTTCTTTCCAAGACTACCGCGTGAGAATTAATCATAAAACCCCATCCAGCTTTCTGCCTCACAATACGTGGTACGCAAATAATTCTAAAACCTCAACACTCTTGCACTACGCAATACCACAAAGGCAATCATCTAATGGTCAACTTCCCACCACTCTATAAAAAAGTATATTTAATTAAAGATTTTTTGAAGCATTTAACATCCAGGAAACCAACATATCGTAAGCATTTACAAAAATTGAGGTCCCTACATTATTAAACCAAAACATATACGAGTCATCCAAAAGTTCCATCCTCGAAGATACGCGAGAAGCTAAAGAGTTATCCTTATTCTCCTGTATTCAATCCGCTCTAAATACACACACAGCCATCCAATGAATTAAATAGGTAATGGGCATATAAAATACTCAAAAGCCAGGTGTTTTTAGGCAATCCACCAATGTGAAACTCGAACAGCTTCTTGTCTTGTATATTCAATCAAAATAATTTTGTTACAGCTCAGAAATGTGGAGCTTCCAACTCAAAACTGTCAAACTAACATAAACAGAAGAAAAGGATATCTAGGATCTGAAGAGTCAAACATGGAACACACAGGTTATAAATGAACTCACCTCTTTTGAGATAGGGGGCTTAGTGAGTGCGTAATAGTCGAAAAATATCTGCAGTGTTGAGAAATCCTCTAACATGGGCTTCCATGATGATGGAATCTGTAGTTCAGAATTCCAATCAGCAATGCTAAACTTACAGTAAAGGTTGATCACACAACTATTGTAATATACTAATGCAGTCCGTAGTCACAAGTGCACCTTATGCAAAGCATGCTATGATGCTCATAGTGACATAGAATAGAAGCATACTCTCCTAATCGCATCCTAGAACAAAAACTCTACCTGAACAGTCCCAAATTCTTCAGAGCTTTCGTCAATTGATGTTCCGACAAAATCGAAGGACAAACATTTCAGCGACAAAGAGAGTGCCAATTCTTGGAGGTGGCTGATGGCTGCAAATGCCCAAGACCAGTATTCAAACTTTCATGGTTGTAAAGCATATATCAAAGCACTTTTTAAAGAATGTAGCAGAACGAGAACAATATCAGAAAACTACCATCATTTTTAAGTTGATTCAATGAAGTTAAAGATATCTGGAAAATTTGGAAAAGGCACTGATCCCTGAAGGCACAAGCCACCCTCCGATGATGTGATGAAGGAAATCCTGGATTCGACTGCAAACAAAAAGTTACCAAACGCCAACTGAGCTTCATACAAGCAAGTAGTTTAACTAAAAAGATAATAATTTTGAAAATGGTTGAAGTATCAGAAACAATTAATAACACCTCGCCCACGGGCACAGATATATAATTTATGCTACAGACCTCCCATGGGTCAGGAATGACGAACCTGATTCATCTCAGAAACAACTTGATTCAATATCTTTAAGCCAATAGCATAGTGATCAGATGTCTGGCAAATACAAAATCATATAAGAAATTATGAGCAACAAGTACATAAGTTATAAAAAAGAAAAGCAACCTCACTCTTAGCATAGACTTCCACTTTTCAAGACAATACTCATAACACTTAAGAGACAATTACAGTGAGATTCCCTAGAGTTCACAAAATAATAGAGACACGTCCCAAGGTTAGAACAATTACAGCCACCCCATGGAGCTCAAAAAGGGACTACCTTTGTTTAATGAATTTAAAAAATAAATAAATAAAAGAACCGCCTTATTATTCTAAGAATAAAATGAATCTTTTTATTAAGAAAAACTAGTTATTTTCCGCATAGATTTGTATTTTATTTTAATTCTCTTGATTTTATATGCTTTAATTCCTTCCGCAATGTTTCTCAAGTGTGTTATCCATTCAAAAAGAGTTACCATAAAAGCAAACTTGCTCACAATAATAATGATAATAATTTTACAAAATAAAAAATAAAAAGATCTATGTTATCTTATCTAAGTAACATATTGTTTGATACGGTCAATTTCATGGATACTAATATTTATTTTAATATCATTTTTTAATTCAAAATCCAAGTTTTCACGGCAAAAGGGTATTCCTTTAAAACTCGGATCAAAGGCAAACAATGGAAAACTTGAATTTCCAGTAAAACCAGTGTGCCTGTAATGTTGCAGCAGATCTCAAAGAGTGTCGGTGTAAGTTCAGAAACTTGGAGGTTTCTGTAATTTATGTCAAACCTCACCGTGACTACTTCATAATAATGCCAGCTAGGCATAAATTGCTCATATAACTACAACGTAAATTCACCAAAACTCCTCCCATAATTAGGCAAACGACAGAGCATATCAAGTTTAATGGTTTTCTTTTAGCACAACTTTATATGATACTATGTAACAGAACTAGATATTGACATCGAGAGATTATATCCACCACTGACACTCAAAACGTCAGCATAACACAAATCCAAGCTTGGTCAGTCTAAAGAAGATGGTCCTATTGGTACTGGGTAGAAATTGGAATTAATATTAAAAGTTTTAGATAAGCAGCTCCTGCACAAAGTTACCACATGCCACTAAAGCACCGCGACATAATGAGATATTTTCTTAAAGTAGAACCCTAAACAGGCACGTTTTAAATGTCAGTATTGGGTTTTGGGAAGAAAACAAAAAAAGTGCCAATGTGACAATAATGCTAACAAGCGATCTAGCACAATACTCCGTCGGTCTATATATAAATTCTCCCTTAACTACAGTAAAAAGTCAAACTGATATGGATACACCTGATTTAGTGTACTATTATACTGATTCAACAATTTTGTTATTTGGATAAATTATGCTAGCAAAATCGGTGTGTTAGCTTTTTTGATAGGAAAAGAAACATGTAATTTTGCATCCGTGGAGGCTCGAATCATGAACCTCATGGCAAAAGAGAGATTTTACCACCAGGCCGTGACTAAGTTGGATTTGGTATGTTAGCTATTATCTAAATAGATCTTAATTGTAACTTACTAGTTGATCATTCCCCTTAAAATGAGTCAAGTTTCCAAATAAACAATCTCAATGAAGGGTTTAGTGGGCAGAGGAGGCAGTCTTGACTCTTGACTTAACAATGGATGCTGTTTCTACATTATGTCTGGGCATATATGGAATAAGACCGCTATAACAAGGATCGACTCAATAAGGTAACTATTATAACTTTTTCTCAAGATAAATATTCGCAATCAGCTCCGTAGCACAGCCATAGTTATATGGTAAAAGTAATGACAATATTAGGAAATCAAATTACTTGCTTAGTACCGATATCCAACCACACAAAAGAATTTCTTTGTAATCTTGAATTATCAGAATGCCGTGAGTTGTCACGCATAAAATCTATCATCAATTAGAACAATTATACACATCTTAAACCATGTTAAATCAGAACAAAATCCCCATCTCCTATTGTCACTTTCTAAGAGCCTTCATATAAAGATCATTTGATAGCTTTGATACGCAAACTACAGATATACCCTTACCTTCGCAATTACTTTGATATACAAATGGTTTAGCAAAGAGAAAATCTAGGAAATACCTTAAGATACTTCTTGTAAGAACTTGTATTCAACATGAAATTAGTCAATAGTCGATTTAACTGCAGGCTGCACTAGACATCTAAATCATGGACCTTCACCACAGATTCTTTATCGGAAAGGTGTCAAAGCATATCTATTTATCCTGATGTCAAGTGTAATGCATGCCCAAGTTGCATTCATTCATATGCCGTAAGAACTTAGTTCAGTTTCTCCAAGTCTTCTGTCAAAGTATCACAGTTAAGAACCCCCAAAGGCAATTATTTTTCTTCTTTTCCTTAACATTAGTTTTTCAGTTCAATTGTGAAATTGTATAGATTCATTTGTCAACCAATGATTGTCTGTGGGTTGAGTGAATGTTGCTAAGTATACAAACAATAGATATCAAAACATATCATAACATTATACATCAAGAAAGGCATAACTTTGTATCAACAAACCAGATGTAATCACGCAAACATACAATTTATCAGTACCTGATTTAAAAAGTTAATTGATTCATTAGCCACTTCTCTAAATCTATCATCATCAAACCATCCAAACTTGGTAAGTCGACATAAAAGCTGGACTAAAGATCCAATCACAAAAGGCTGCAGCTCGGGACCTCTGCTTGCCAGATAGCTTATAAGGTAATTTCCTGCACAGAAATACGAGGCATAACTTTAGATTTATGTAAAAAGGATGAACATTAAACAACCACAATAAGAAACTCCATTTTAAATATTTAATGAGACTGCACTCTAAAGTTCTTCCTAAAAGAACCGATACGGCTTTCAAAAATTTGTGAATTTACATCATTTACGTGTAGGTATGCTATATGAATTCAAAAGTCAAGCCAAAGAAAGATAACGAGTAACAAATCACAGCAATCTTTGTGCATTCAACATCACACGTGAGATTTAAGGTATAAAAATATATTACGGATATCAAGGCGTAGCTGCAAGGAGAGGCTATGCTCCGTCACTTGCTTCAACAAGCTTGAACTAGCCAGCATCAAAGCATAAGGAGTCAAAGCATTATCCAGAATATACTGACACTGCGCAATGTAATCAATGTTCGTAGAAAAGCATTTCAGCGTGTTCTCAGCATGTGTGCGCTCTGCAGTATCTTGCGAATTGTAGAGCCTTTCACACAACACTTCCAACTGCGCCAAGCTCTCCATTAATACTTAAGCCACAACAAAATGCAAGCCTGCAAATTCCAGACGATCAAGGACCCGCAATCATCCAATCCAACCTCAGTCTACAAAAATTTTCCACATTTTCCGTAATTCAGATATAAACTCATGCACGTACGACATACATAACATAATTGAAAATGCGTTAAGATAGTGAAAGTCGTCCAATGAGTAGGCGGGAGTGTTCACATAACATTACCGACGAGAGGCAGACAGGAAACAAAACGTGACAGATGCTTGACTATGAGATACGACTACATAGAAACCATAGAAACCCCTAGAACACGCAACACAAGACCCAACACAAGACGACAACAGAGCAAGATCGCCCTCATGTATACATAGCAAGAGCGATGAATGGCAACAGTGGCATTGTACCCTTTTGCATCAAATAGTGTACCCTTGCAGAATGACTTGTCTTTGCACGCATAAACAACACTAGTTATATAATTTGCATATATTACATTTGTTCTCACAGAATCAGAATCTAAAAGAGTACAGGGAAATAGAAAACTATGCCTCTCTCCCTTTAGAAATCCAACTAAAATCTCAGGCCAATCCCTCACTGATGCCTCTCCCTTGATCTAAACTCCGAAACGAAACTCAAAAGAAAAATCAAAACGGAAATACAATCATTAGATATGTATACACACAACAACAGCTCCAGTTAAATGAACCACAAGCCGTTCTGCACCAACCCTGACAAAACAAAAACAACACCACAACAACAATCCAAATCAATTTCGATTCAACTCATCAAAATCCAAATCAAATTCATCACCGTTTGTTTCTATTACGCATATATTTTCACACCACAGAAAATGAAAATTGAAAACCTCTAGAAAATCACTTCAACACTAAATTCAAGTTCCCGAATCACCTCTCGATTGAAAGAGAATAACAGGATGAAATGATTTGCGATCGGATGCAGATAAATTTCCTCGAGTTTTCTCCGTTGATTCCAATTTTTTTTATTTTATCTCTAGGATGAATAAAAGACAATTTCCCTTTATATACAACACACACACACGCACGAACGAACAGGCAGGCAGGTGTATACAGATCAGCAACAGTAAAGCGTAAACCAGAGTCAAGCGATGACTAGGGTTAAGCGCTCGGTAATAATATTCGAACGGAAACGTTGTTCATGTGGCCAAGTGATGCACGCACGATATTCTCGGTGGACAAAATCTATCTTTTGAATTTTCTTAATCCTTCATGAGCACGTTGGGCTGATCAAAGTTGAATGCTCTTCCCTTATTATTCTAGTGTTGGGCTGCCTATTACCTGTTTCGAATGACGTCCCACCATATAAATTAAAGATAAGTGCTTTCTAACATTTAATTTCAAACGCCATCTGAGTTGGAACATCACTCCCTGGATTACGGTACGGTGGTTTAAGTCATTGAGAATATGTTTTATGTACATGAAATTATCAACTGGAAAAAAAGTATACTTTATTGTGTATTTATTGTAGATGCATCCGATTTGAGTACTCTAGTGTTGTAGACTCGTTAATTTATACACTTTTGGCCGGAAAAGTATTGTGCAGCTTACGTACAACATAAAATGGGTTTTCATAATTAACAAAATGATGCCACGTATCGATCATATATAATTTATATTTTGTTAATTTTCATAAATTGAGATTTGTTTAGGGTTTTTTTTTTGCAAAATTATTTTAGAGATAAATGAGGTGTTGACACTTGTCAATTTTTCACACTAAAAGTATATAAATTGATTAGTTTATCACATTAGAGTACATATATCGGATTGAGCCACAATATAGTAACCATATTAAAATTGGCACACATAGTAGTATATTTCTTCTTAAATCTCCCATCTTATAGTGTTGTTTACGGTGCTTGCATGATGTTTGTTAATCAGTACAACGTAAGAAGATGAAATTACAATTTAGTCTCAACTTTATCGTTAAGTCCAATGAATAACTGATATTTCTATTTAAATTTTAATTTAGTATGAATTGACTTCTTCCCATTTCAAAATTGTGCTCTTTCCCTTCCGATTTTACCCTTTTAACTTTTAGCGTACGTGTCACTTTAACTAATTTGAATAATATGTTCCTTTTTTAAAACTCGATATCCTTATCTACGTCTGTCGGAATTATAATCCGTTTTCACTTTTCACCCAAATAATTATTTTATCAATATCTATAAATAGAGATCCATGTTGACATGTTTCAATAATTTCATATGTTAAAAATTCGTATATGATATTCTTTAACTAAAGTTCATGTGTCTTAACCAATGTTTGTGCTGCCTTAATTAAAGTTCAATTGTCTTAACCAAAGGTTAAGCACCTTGACCAGTGTTTGTACTACCTTAATCAAAATTAAAGTGCCGTGACCAATGTTTGTACTATCATGACCAAAATTCGCCTAAATCAATATTTGTACTACCTTAACTAAAGTTCATATGTCTTAACTCAAATTTTAGCGCCTTAATCAATGATTGTACTAGCTTAACCATATCTTTGACAGTTCTGATACAAATACATCAAATTCAAATGTAAATTATTTATTGCACTAAATGGTAATGAAGTTAACCAATTGGATCAATATGTAACTCACCATTTAAATTAATTTAGATATCTTGATGTGCTTTGCTCATCCATCGCGAATACACGCCCCTGCACACATGATGTGTAAAACTGGCTCCCCAGAGACACACGCCTCTTAATCACCGTAATTCGACGGTTGTCCTTAATG
>JAYMSH010000243.1:0-12649 GCA_036897905.1 Aragoa cleefii | reverse complement strand
AAGTCTTTCTGAGAGGATTCTTTGGTGTTCCGCTCTATGATCTTTTAATCAACACAATAGACAAGTCTTTATAGACTGATTAAGTGAGATCAGATCGAGCAACTCCTTGTATCAATCTGACGCCTTCAGGATGCTGACTTTGATCTTCAATCTTCGTCTCTTGTTCTGATCTTCTTACTGGCTTTTCTTCTTTTCAACTCTTCAAAACAAGACTAGTTTAGCATCCTAACTTGTCGATCTGATACTCTTCCAGAAAGCCGTCTTCAGAATGTTGTCTCCAAGTCTTCAATCTTCTTCTCTTGTTCTGATCTGCTCCTCCTCTTTTAGCTTTTTCAGAACAAAACTAACTTAGCATTCTACCTTAGCTTATAACAGGATTGACCCCGTTTCTTCATCAAATGTTTTTATCAAAATCTTCAGCACGAGGGGACAGATCTCCACTTCTTCTTAGATCTTAACAATTAATTTGCTCCAACCTCTCTTGTTTTGTTGACGGTACATCTACTCCGCCGCCGGAGAAACTGGCAATAAGGGTGCAATTTTCATTAGTGGTAATCCAGTCTCTGATAAGCGAGCCAAGCATATTGATCTAGATTACCATTTTACTCGGGAACTCATTCTTGCTAGAAAACCCACTACTCGGTTCGTTCCCTCTCATTTGAATGTCGCGGATCACCAAGAGTCTCTCTTGATCCTTGTTTACGTTTTCCGTTCC
This sequence comes from Aragoa cleefii, assembly GCA_036897905.1. Classification (NCBI taxonomy): domain Eukaryota; kingdom Viridiplantae; phylum Streptophyta; class Magnoliopsida; order Lamiales; family Plantaginaceae; genus Aragoa; species Aragoa cleefii. The sequence continues at coordinate 11,934 of JAYMSH010000243.1, read as the reverse complement.
AAACTATGCATTGGACCAAATCCCACGCTTCGCTCGAGGAGGGATATTGAGAAAGATCTAGAAGATTAGTACAATCTTTGTAAATCTTGTATAGTTATCTTGTTACCAAGTTTGTTGTACTAATAGTTATCTTGTTACCAAGTTTGTTGTACTAAAATCTCTTACCTTGTAAAGTGTACATCACTTATATAAATAAAAGAACAAACCACTGTGTGATTTGTTTGGGGAATTATTTTCCTTTACATAACGGCAGGTTAAGACTATGACTTAATGGCTGATGAGGCAAGCTTCTTCATGGTGGGAACAATTATAGATTATGAGAAGAAGACAAGGAAATAACCGTATTCAGTCTTGGAATCATATGAAACTACTTGTACGAGAGAGATTCTTGCCTCCGGATCATAAGTAGCACCTTCGCATTTTCAAATGTGTATGTAAGGTTTTTCACACAATGTAGCTCCTATGTCCGAGACGAAGCTGTTTCATCGAAATCCGATATAATATGAATCCTTAGTAGGTGAGGAAGCAAGGGTGATATGCATGTCCTAGAGAAACCAAACCAAACATACCCAATTCTCGCCCGTATGCAGGGTATGGGGAGGATAAGATGTACGCAGTCATACCCGCAAGGAGACTGTTTCCGCAGAGACCCCCAGCTCATATGCAACTGGACGATCAACAATGGTTCCCCATTTACCGCTCATGGTGACTCGAACCCACCCCCCGACTTATCGAATGGAGGGGGAGCGTTTTGACAACTGCACCACGCTTCGTTGTCATGCATGTCTTAGAGAGTTGACTCCAATTGGGATCTAGAAGGGTTGATGTTCGAATTTTATAGAAGATAAAAGGCCAGTGACCAAGGCTGAGGAACCTCATCGGCCTATGCGGAGCAATTTGCCCCATGCGATTCCAGCTAATCCCTATGATAGGCCAGCTGGTGTTGGAGGTGTTGCCAACCAGAGTATACATCCTCCACAACCTTGGTTGGTGGTTGGGGGGGGGGGGCAACTAGGACGGGATGAGGAGAACAATCTTGAGAATTTTGAAGCTAGTTCTAAATGTGGGGTTTTTTGTATTAGCGCTTCTAGTTTTATGATTAATGTGTTATTCTCTCTGACAAAAGTATGTCCGGATCAAAAATGTTGAAGCTATTGGGTTAAGGATCAATGAATAATGACATTCTCTATTGGTGAATCTACAATATAATGACGTTGCGATATTTATGTATACTTATCTACTGTATTGCGCAACACACACTCACCCAAATAGGGGTGACTAAACCTAATTATCACAACCCTTATCGCATTCGCTACACATATCTACTCGTTTCTCCAAATTTACTACGGAATCATCACGAACTTCTAAAGTTCGAGTAATAAAGTGAATGAACTTTCAGAATATAAATAAATAAAAGAAATAAGTGCATTAAAATGGATAGGTGAATTTGAAACCGTTACTTTAATTACACTCAAAACCAGCCACAATTGAAATACATCAAGAAAACACACTTTAGGAGAAAATGAAATTAAAAGAAGGATCTCTTTCCTTGTTGACTTTACAAGTCAACTACAACAAAAATCAATTTTGAATACATAATCACTTCATTTACAAATTCATCAACATCTAAGTTTCCAAATCAAAGTGTCAAAACAATCCAAACATCAAATACTTGACCTCTCTTTTCCGGTCTTCCTAACATAGTTTTGTTTATCTTGGCATGAACCATGCAAGATCATCATCCCCTAATCCCTTGTTCAATGAAACTTTGACCTGCAATTCCCAGACAACAACAAAACCTGCCGATTTAGGCCCCACCATCCTCTACAAGTACAAATGCTCCAGTGGAATTCCGTTCTCACTTCATGGGAAATAAAATGGTCATAAACAAGAAAAAAGCCAAGATTATGAAAATCGACGGCCAAATCTTCAAGATAAAAATGCCGGCAAAGGCCATGGACGTGCTCAAGGACTATCCGGAAGGCCACGTCTTGATGGATTCCGAATCCGTCAAGAGGTTCGGGATTCGGGCCATTCAATTAAGGCCCGAGCGGAGCTGAAGCCGAAAAAGATTTACTTTTTGGTGGATTTGCCAAAGTTTCCTGAGGAAAAGGAGCAGCCAAGATTGAGAAGGGTCGTGTCTGAAGGGACAGCAAAGGAACGGTTGGATTGGTTGATGGTGAACAGAGGTTGAGTTCCGAGTTGCGGTTGGATCAGGGGCCGGTTCGGGTCAAGCTGAGGTTGCCCAAGTCCCAGATTGACAAGCTGATGAAGGAGAGTAGCTTAGGTGGGGTGATAAGATTATTGATTTTTGCTTGCAGAATTGTAGTTATGAACTTAATATAGAAAACTAATCGCGCGATGGCTCAAGTCATAAAGAGTTTGAGTTTCCTGGACTCGAATAGGGTGTCAAGTTCAGAGTCTTGTAGAGGGCATATTAGTGTTCGAACAGAAACATAGATCAGATGCGAAGCAGAAAAAGAAAAACTGATGCTCGAGTGTGAGTGTGTGTTTTTCTTTTCATTTTTCTGTATGATGGAAGAACTATTGAAAAATTGTAAATGCAACAGGATTATGGTAATCAAATGGGTACATAATAATTTGGTTGTGCTGTCTACTCTGTTTTGTTGATTTCGCGATTGTTGACAACTAATTTCCGATGCTAACTAGCATAATTGACTTAGAAAGTTGAGAAGTTGAGCATAGTTGGATTAATATACGAACAATTTAAGCAAAATGAAAATAACATCGCCAGCTTACTTGTACCACAGCAGGAGTGAATATTATCAGAGTAACAAACTATAGACACCCTTACTTACAATACGAGTCCAAGTAACATCAATCTAATATACGCTGAATTTGGTTCAGCAACCTCGCATAAGTCTTCCGTCGACATGCCTGAAAGGTGAAAAGCAGTGTTTAGTCGTCTGTCGACATGCCTCAACATAAGAATAAGGTTGTCTTTTGTCAACATGCCTCGGGCAAAGAAGGTTAAAGCGCCCCACCATATACATGCATAGACCCAACAAAATATAAAAGACACCTCACAGTTCCCAGCACAAACCAAGTCTACAGTTTGCTGCCTACAAGCTTCACATATACCACCATACTAGCGATGTAATACAGAAAATGATAAGAACACTAATTTTGCCATTACTTCTAGAAACAGCTCATATCCTAATTAAAAGACTGTCATTACTTCTTTCAGACTAAGAAAGCTGTTATTAGTAGGCTTTGGTCGATGAAAAAGAAGCAGATAGTGAAGACTGAGATCGTGCTAAGGCAACTACTCTGGAACAACAAGAAAAATATTACCATGTACTAAAAGGAAAAAGATTTACCAGAGACACTAACAATGTAGTGCAGTTACAAACATGGAAAGGAGGAGGAGAGGAACTCTTTGTCCTCTGCAAAGATCTGCAGATTCTTTGACTTCATAAAATAATTAACTGCATCCTCATCAAAATCCATCAAGAACGCAAACTTGATCAACTCAGAAAGTCTAGGAATCAGATCCTCCTTCTCCCAAAGCAGTCCTCCAGATACCACTTCCGAAAACATTGTGGCATATTCTACCACACTTCTATTCCCACCTGACCTATCCAGCTTCTGAGCGAGAAATTTTGAACTTTCCCTTTCCCAATGCACTATTTGGCTCGTACTGACTTTCACAGTGTCACCTGAAGTCAACTTTAAAGTGTAGGTCATTGTAATAGGCTTTGGCGTCTCAAAGACAGTGACACTGAGAAGCTTTCTCACTGTATCGTGTCTGCTCTTTACTTCTATGCTCAGTTCTGGATCAGCAAGAAATCCTAGGACGAGCATTATGAGACCCTTCACAATAAAAGCATCTTTTAGGGCCACCTGCCGCAGTTCTTCACGTTTCAGGTAAGATAGGTCACATTTGTCCACACATTCTGAGATTTTCCTGACCCCAATCTTGAAATAGATTTCAATAAGCTTTCGGCGTGAACTAGACGACAGCTTTTTCTCAGGAAACCAAGCAAATAATGCAAATGCAGAACACTTTTCAAAAAGATCCTTCAACAAAAGGTCATCAGGAATAAAAACATCTCGTTTGCTTATCAGAAGAATATCACTTGAGCCGGCCGAAACTGCAGGGATCTTGGTCACACTTGCTAAAATCATTTTCTCGCTTTCGGTCCAGCTGTATATAACATGCTTCCAAAAGACACAACACTCATCAAGTGACACCACATTTTTCGAGTTTTCCCACTCCTTCCACAGGATGCAGTAATCATCAGTTGATGGCACACGTCTAACCTCAAAGGCTTCTGAGAAAAACTCGAGCAACTTTGGCTTATAGTCGGTTTGATCCAGCACATGCAAACGCGACTTGAAGAGGTCTTTCATATCAGAAAGAATACATTTATTCGGGGTCACCCACATGCCATCATCACAGCCTGTTGGAAACCAAATCCTTTTATGAGCTCCATCAGCAGGTTTCCAGACAGCATCACTTAGATACTCATAGATCCGCTCAATCTTAGCAAATTCAGTGAGGGAGTCAATGTGGAGGAAAAGCAATGAATTTGCATCACCACTTGACATATCAGCAATAACTCCCAGTGATGCAAGCTCTGTCTTGTAAGACGACAATGAACCATAGTACCTTTCATCAATGAACGGCCCATCACAACGCTGCAAAGATCTTAGCTTCGGATCAAATAACAAGCACTCTTTAGGGGACCTATAACCAGCAGTGGTTTTTAGCCATTTTGTTTCGCAGATTTTTTTTAAGGAAGCCTCTGGTAATGATTCTTGACCCTCAAGTCTTAAGATTCTGACGCACTGGAGCAATGAAGTAAAACTGCCAGGAGATATAACTGTAGGATCCTGAGGGAAATATATATGCGAGAGAACAAATTGTGCTCCTTCCTTGAAATCTACCTTCACACCCATGCTTATGAGCTCATCCTTGTAATCATGGATGCCTTTCCCGTAGACCTTCTTACTATCATCGACAAAAGGAAGCAGTGTTATCTGTGAGATGGGCTGCCAATCTGAGCTGAACAAAATGCAATCCTTCGGTGACCTGCGATCCCCAAGGCGAGTTCTCAACCATTTTGCTTCCTGGATGCATGCTTTGAAGTAGTCAGGAAGTGCCCGGCTTGCAAAATTCAGGTTTCTGTAGCAAGTGATGAATGAGAGGGCATTTTCCTTGGTAAATGAATTCGATGAAGCTATTTTCTTAAATTTTGTGGTGAATTTATCAATAGCAACATCAAAATCCACCACCACCCCGATTTTCTTCAATGCACCTTTGTACCGAAATATTTCGCTTCCGTAAAAGTCACCATCAATGTATGGGAAATCTTCAAATACCTTTAGAATGCAGCCCCATTCACGATCAGATAGGAAACATTCTTCAGGAGACAAGAAGCCGAGGTTTGTCTTTAAGCACTTAGCAGATTTCAGCAAAGCCACAAGTTTTTCTGGTGAACGGAACTCGGAGATACACTTAGCTGCAAAAACTAAAGCCTTGGGCCTCAGACAATTCAGGCTTGTTGCGGATTTGAGATGGTCAAACACAATCTGATAATTTTGATCTAAATCCACCATGACACCAAGTAAAGTGAGCTCAGTCTTGTATTCAGCAATATCTTTGCCGTAAAAATCTTCATCAAGGTAGGGAATCTGACTGATAGCTGATGCAAATTCCCAGCATTCACTGTAGAGGACAGTTTCGACAGGGGACCTGTCACCACAAGAGGTCTTTACCCATCTTCCCTTTTTGATGCTATTAATAAATTGTTTTGCAGGGAGATAATTATCGCTCAAGAATCTAATGAAATTTAGCATTGCAAAAACCTTCGTCTGGGTCAAATCATAATCAGCGGCCATCGACATAAGATGCTTCCCGATGAATTCGCATGCTTGTCCACATTCAAACATCACCCCTATTGCTTTCAGCTCCTCGGTATAATTATGTAATTTGTAGTCATAAAATCCTTGATCAACTAATGGAATATCGACCATTTCTGAACCATTCTGCAGCAAAGTCCCCCAAGATGAACTAGGAAGAAATGATTGACATGGAGGTTTATATCCTGGAGATCCGCTAATTGTCACCCTCAACCAACTCCCATTCTCTATACAATTCAAGAACATGTCAGGCACTCGAGTCCCCCTTGATCTCAACTTCCTAATCCAATCCAACAGCAAGAACACATTTGCTTTTGTCAATGGGCCAGACACAGCAGAGAAACCAGAATTTGGTGGACGTATTTCTGGGATATCAGAAGCACCAGCATACATCTGAAGGAACTTAATCAGCTCGTTCTGACGAGTAACCTGACCAGCAAATCGGCCTGAATGAGAATAATCTTCGGCTAGCTCTACAAAGCCCTCGTCTCCCCATGAATTAGAACCCATCAAATCCACCCACTTGCTTCCGCTAGCAGGAACCAGCACTCCCTCTCTTCTCAAAGATACACCCCCATAACTGTCAACAAGTGGCATCTCCCTGCATGCACACTCCACTTCCACCTTACTGAGATATCCCCTAAAAAATGAATGATGGATAAAATGAGCAAAAGCTAAAACCAACCTAGTACGGTTCCCGAGTGACTTGTGAATGAGGCGTGCATACTCGTAGACATTTAGGGTTCGAACTTTCACATGATCCCTCCACCATATCAATACAACATCCATTCCTAAGCAGTGTTTCTGGGTCTGCTCAGGTAAGAAAGCTAACTGTGTCGCAGATATGAACTCCTTGCTCCAATCAATGAGCCAAGAAGTATGGTTGGCATCCTGGGATCGACACAAGGATAAATGATGGGATTGGTTTGAAGCTGCATGTATGCTTAGAATTGAAATGTCGCCAGAACTACCTACATACTTCAGAAGTGGTATACTTCTCATTGTAGGTCGATCAAAGTGAGATGACCAATTTTTTGCAAGAAAACCAAGCAACTCCACATATACATCCTCTCCCGCACCCAACACAAGGTTACAGCTCTGGATACACTCTGGATACCAATCATAGTCAACAAACTTGATCCCGAGGAAGTTGAGGACAGCATCGTATTTATCACTATCAAAAGCAGAGTGCAAGATATGTTTTCCATGAGAAGAAAGATTGTGCAATTTCGCACCTTGCCCCTTTGCCAGACGCAATATGTTCCAAAACGCAGGCATCAAACGACCAACTTCACCTGGTATATGAAAGAACTTCTGCTCAGAATGTGACTCAGACAGAATGATGCTTTGTTGAAGAAGTTTTGCTCTTATAGACTCCCTAATCACATTCAACTTTGCATGGCTTGAGGTATTGACAGGCAAAAAAGCAAACATGGATGCTAGGGTTGATGCAGGTGCATCTTCACTAGTTTTTACAAGAGAGAGAAACGCATGGATGAATGCAGTAGGCACACAATCAAGGATCCCTTGATTCCAGATGTCATCCCAGAGAATAGTCTCTCTAGAAGATGGAAGCAGAAAATCTGCCTGAATTATAAAAGGCAAGTTTGTAACAGTCTCTGTGGGAAGGAATGCGTAAATTCCAGCATTGCTCATGCCTTTGGTGAGACGCTCGCCAAATGGAAAAGCCAAGGTGATAACCCATTCCTCAATATCCGTCCTCTTTTCCACTTTGTTCTCCTTCCTAACTGGAAACCTCTGCCTCCACATATAATACTGACATCCCCCTTCCGAGTCAGCACCTTCTTCCACTGCAGCCAGATGAACAGTATAAGACTCGGCATCAATGTTCTTCCTTGCTAAAAAATCCCTTTCACTAGACATGGAGATAGCTCGAATGGTGTTAAGTCTTGGATCCTCATTGTCTTCCTTGACAGAGAGCTGCTTGATTTTTGACAGAAACAACAGCAATTCTGGATGGAGACTTGAAAGCTGCTCCTTCACTGCTTTCACTTTATCAGGCTTCAAAGGAAGGATCAGTGTAGTAGTTGGCAGGGTTTTACTGCGACCATATACTTGCTGGATATGTGACGCTACGGAATTGTTGTCAATCCACTCAGGTACAATGTACGCAATGTCACATTCCGGACAGGGTGTTTCATTAAATCGGATTTGATAGCCATTGCTGAATATATACGGTTGAGCTGTTAGCAGGAACACACTTTTGAACCCGATACCTGCAACATACACATTGTTAAACATGTCGTATTCAATTTGAGCATGACCATATGGTAAGTTAGCATGTAGATTTCTAATACAATGAACTAATTACGAAACAATACCCGCATTTTTACTTTATGCTAGAACACAACATCAGCTCCAAATAATGACAAAATATGGATAAATGATGCTAATTGTACAGGAGATTAAACCCTATATATACGAATATTCTTCCATAGAATAATATTTATGCCTAGTGAGTTGAGAGATACCTTTTTCTCCAATGTAACCACGTCTGCGATTGCCAGCTTTCGTCGAATCACCAACACTGCAAATCGACTCAATATTTCTCCTGGAAAATCCCTTCTCATTATTGAAGACCAACAGAGTTGCAGGGGCTCCAGAGCCCGTTATATCCCGAGAAGTTATCATGAATTCCAGGGAAGGCTCAACTCCTTCTGGGTATTCATTATCTTCAGCATTCTGCATAAAGATGAGTCGCTCATAAATTACACATCCACCAAATACTTAGTACCGTATTTAGTACAGCATCAGGCAACAGAATACAAGAAGAAATTATTCCGATATTTCATAGAAAGCATCCCAACTATGGTACGGCCGGTTATCAGTCGTTCACTAAATTGACATGCTATGGCTCATTTGCTTGATCCCTATTCATTATACAATTAACTCCTTTTTTTTTTTTAATTTAAGTAATTACGAGTTATGGTGTGGAAAGACAAATATCATTTCTCTCATCAGACTGTCTAGTTTTTAAAGTAGAGCTAGAAAACTGGAAGTAAATTCGACAGTTCTTAGAAGTATAATTCAATGATAGCATTCTAAACTAAATATTCTGCACGCAGGAAGCTTTAAATGCGGATGAAGCATGATATTATCTTTTTTGTATCAAAGATAGCATTCTTAGTTCTAACACAAGTTAAATAAAATCCTCCACATCTATGTTACCAGGGCACTCCGTTTCGCCGCATGTATCCAAGTCGGATACTCAATTCTCAGATGTTGTCTGATTACTAGGACACTTTATTTTAAGCCAAAACCACACAAAGTTTTCTCGAAACTGATACTCAAGTCCTCAACATGTACGAAGTTCTAAACCCCAACCATGAATTATATAATATGTTTGTATCCAAAACCCCCCAATTTCGATGAAATTTGATATCAATGACACAACTTAATTTATACACAAACACCCAACATAATACAAGTCACAAACATGCAATGCATGCCACAGACATGGGCGGATCTTTAGCCCACCCTAAAAAAAAATTATATATATATGTTGGAGGAATTAAATGTAAGAAATTCCATGGAGAACATGCCTGTATAAGTTCCATAAGAAAATGGACATCTTTGGAGTAGAGTTCAGTAGAGAGATACTTGACAGCCATACGTAAGTCTTTACTGAGAGGATTCTTCCCAACTCCAATCCAAAATCTGTCTTTTCTTATCTCGTGTATATGTTGCTTTGCATCTGCTGCTGCCATTGTTGTTTTTGTTGCTTGATTCTCCATCACAGTACTGCTACTCTTCTATAACATGGAAAAAAGTGAAGTTAGAAGATGTCAAGTGTCTACTTTGAATATGAAGAGACAATTGTACGACTAACTTTTTGGTTGCAAAGCAGTCCCTTCCGCTTTACTCTCTTGCACACATGTGCTTTTGTATGTTGCTTAGTAGAGAAGGATTTTATCGATTGCTTATACGGGTTGCAAAATGGGTCATTTGAAATTACTGGATCGAAGGATTTTATCGTTTTATTATACGGGTTGCAAAATGGGTCATTTGAAATTACTGGATCGAGTTGGTTACATTTGGAATATTAAGATGTGAAATTCGAGTTCGTTAGCTTTGAATTGAGGATCCTCTATAAAATTTAGAGTTGAACTCCCTTATCTTAACTCACTATAATACGATATTACAAATTAATAATTCTAGAAACTCTATAAGACGGTCTAATCATTCAATTATGACTACACACCGGATGTTCTAAACTAAGAGTCTAAGTTTTTTAAAAAATTAGGTACCTCAAGTGATCAGGGTCGGTGGTGATGACGGTAACCTATTGCCTGCTCCAAGTGGTGTGCGAGGTTTTTAAACGGGGATGGTGGTGATGCGGGTGGTGCATTTTGCACCGGGTGGTGTCAGATTTTTTGTTGATGGTATTGATTGTAGTGGTGAATTACATGTACCAGTCGGTAGTGCAAGATTTTTGATTGAAGAACGTGGTAATGGCAGTGACGGTGCTGATGGTGACCACATGAACATTGCATGCCCAAGGGTGGTGGTGCGACATTTTTTATAGTTGATCAACTAACTAATCGACAAGAAGAGATGACAGTTTTATCACTTTATTATGTATTGATTTCTGGTGGAACTAAGATCTAGTTGGTTCTCGTCTATAATTTTTATTAATGCATCAAAAAATTCTACTCCTGCATTCTTGTAGTTTATAGAAGAAAATATGAATAGTTTTAGACACGATAAGAGCTTCTCTTCGTGTACCTAGTTTTAAAGACATTATGAGGTTGTTTGGTTTGTGGTTAGGTTAGGCTATTTGAGACCAAGGCTCTGTTCACTTCTTCATCTAATAGGAACTGAATTGAACTGATCTGAACTAAATGAGTCTGAACTGAATTGAGTACAATTTTTCTACTTACACTGACTGAACTGAACTTATTGAATATAAACCGAACTGAATTCACCAATTATTAAATGGAACTGAACAAAGCCTAACACTTCTATTTCACTTTGTTTTTTGGTTTGGTTAGGATTTTTCACATAGTTAACCTTTTTGAATTAACCATTTTTCTCCAACCTATTTCCTTCCTAACCTTTACTTCTATCAATCAAATAATTATCTTAACACAATTATCATCCATTCACACTTTTCAATTTCAATATTAAATTCACTTTTCCTAACTAATCTACTACTTATACATTTATATTTCTTATTACAATATTCCTTCTTCAGCTAAACTCCCCCAACCACCTTCAACTTTATATATTTTTAATTATCCTTTACTTTTTTCACTATTTTCTAATCAAATTTTCTTAAATTGACCATGGACCAAACAGATTCTATATCGCTCCCTACTTCATCAACAACATTGTATTCACGGACGGTAGCTATAGTTCCTTATGAAGTCTAAATTTCTAAAATAAGTACTTAATTATTCAATCGAGGGTAAGTTACATATGGGAGAGAATGATTGAGTCTTTAAAAAAATCAAAATTATAAAAATGCATATATGGTAAATAGGGTCAATATAGTATCATTTCAACTTTCAATTACTAGAGCATAATATATATTGTTGGTGCCTATTATACTGTACAGACCCCCCAACAAACCAAACCAAAACCAAATTAAACATACCGGATTCCCACCGGTAGGTAGGGTAAGATCTATGCAGTCATTCACGTAAGGAGACTATTTCCGTAGAAACCCCCGGCTTAAAAACAAATTTTCTTTTTTATCAAAAGTATGAAACATAGATCTAACTTTAACAAGACAAACTTCAAAGTAAAGTCAAACAGAGCAAAAATTAAATATAAGACTTAACATAATAACACAATATGTACACAAAACATAAAATATCAATAGCTTGTAATATACAAACAACAAATACATCAGCATTTAGACATGCAAAATATGAAAAAGAGGCAAAAATCATCTAGACATGCAAACCTAGTTGTCTCCTACTAGACAAGTCTTTCTGAGAGGATTCTTTGGTGTTCCGCTCTATGATCTTTTAATCAACACAATAGACAAGTCTTTATAGACTGATTAAGTGAGATCAGATCGAG
>JAYMSH010000242.1:0-12656 GCA_036897905.1 Aragoa cleefii | reverse complement strand
GCCATTACATAGTTTGACGACTAGATTGAGGTCAGGGGAAATTAAAAACAGTACACGTCTATGTCGACGTAATTACAAATAAGTCACTCTTAGTCAAACAATAACATGTAAATCGAAAAGGTGTCTGAAAGACAACCAAAAGTCTCGTGAAAAGTCACTTTTTTTACATTTTTTAGATTTACATGTTATTTTTTGACTAAGATTAACTTATTTAAAATACGGTCCTCTAGTAGGATTTAGGGATGTAATTTTCCTTTAAGGTACATGTATGCATCATTGGTCAACCAACTTTCATCCTTATAATTAATTTGTGGAGGCAGCCCAAGAGCAGGCCCGGTTTTGGGCATGTGCGGACAGTGCCCCCAGACAGGGCCCAAATCATTTTGGGGCACAAAATATTTTTGGGCTATTAGTAAACTATACAACAGTATTAGGTAAAACTAAATTGTTTTAACTGTTATGCAAAGCAAAGTAGGTTCCTCAGCTGGTTTGAGGTGACGACTCGAAATCGGTGGTCCTGAGTTTGTTCCTATTGAGTGTATTGGATTTTTTCCTTTTTTTTTCCTCGGGCCCAATTTTCGTAATTTGGCACAGGGCCCCAAAATTTCCCAACTGGCCCAACCTAAGAGAGCTTACTATTTAGGATTTGTTGATACTCAATCTAATGTGAGAGGATCATCGGTTAAATCGCGGCTTACATACCCTATTATATCACCTTGAATCTTATCCAAATCCTTGTATTTATTGAGGCCACACACTTATGAGAAAATCACCATTTTATGAGAAAAGTATGAGAAAATTTCACTCAATAAGTATGAGAAACCCAAATAAGTATGAACACAATGCTTACTTGAGCCACCATTAGTTATAGGTAGTGTTTTTTGAAAATCACCGCTTAAAATGATTGTCTTTCCACCAGCAAGATCCGTAAGCAAATAAACAAGCGCCTCAAATGTCATTCAATGCGCCATGGATACTCCATGCAATAATTTTTACATTAACGCTTTGCTTTTTCACCCTTAGACACCATGGGCTTATCTACAATAACTGGAACCTTAAACCAGGCATGTGCAGCGCGGCCTTCAGGCAATAGTGAAACAGAAACACTTGATGAGACTATTGTGGTAATGCAATTTTTCCTGATAAGCGAACTTGAAGATCACGATACAAGAAGGTCTTTCGAGTGCCACCATGACCATCAATTGAATAAGCTTTACCAAGTGATCCATCAATAATTTCTATGATATGATAATATGTAATCCGTTGGCCAAAATTTAGCTTATGATATGATATCGTCGCGGCCTAGAATGTTGGAATGTCAACGATTCATTTATGTTAAAAAATAATCGATGTAAGTAAGGTATGATCAAACAACTTATGCTCATCCATACCCAAATCAATGAAGTCATGTGATACCAGATAAGTCATAACGAATTTAATGTCAAACATGCGTGGATTTTCAGGTGCATTGTAAATCAAGATCGATGTAAACACTTGCACACAGTGCAAAAGATGTGAAATAAAGATGTCTCCTTTAAACACTTATCATCCTAACATTATCATGTAATAATCCTCCATGTAATGCAACCTTGCAAGATTTCGAGTAAGTAGTGCCACTGCAAGTCTTCATATCATAAAAAAGACGTATGAGCAACAACGTGATTTAGCAACAACCTCAAATAATAGCGCTTACCTTCATAAGGTGGTACAACATGGCCAACCACATACGAATGGTGACGTGCTTTCCAAAACTTGTCAACCAATTTTCATACAAAGTGCGAAGGGAACTCCCTCTAGAATAGGTTTATATATGTAACTGCAGGATCGTGTGAATTAAGTACGAACATAATAAGTCAACTGGGTTATGTGAATTACAGGGTTATTCATGACATTTGGAAAATTGTGTGTTGGTTTGACCAAATTGTTGGTAGTTTGGAAGGTGAACATGTAGCTTAAGCACATGAGGATGCAACTCATTCACTGTGAATGCATATATACGCCACATAGACTCTAAAGCACATACCCAACATACATTCTGATATTGGATGATTTTATCTTATACTCCATCCCCGCTCTAACATATAGCAATAAAAGCCATGTGGTCGTGGCCCCTGTAGGTATACTTGTGTAAATATTCCACATAATGAAATATGAGCTTATCTCAATGTTCAAATGACAATCGATCTTCCATAACAAATAAATATCATAAGCAACAATCCACCGATTATCTAGCCAGTGTGCTCGCACGAACGCTCTGCGACTATTGTTTGACCTCATATATAAAATACGAATTATGGGAGAGTACAAAAACATTAGAATAATCACAATGGAAGGGACTCTTGCATCCATGCACGCATATACAAGCGATATTTTTGTTCAACATTCCGTGTGAATCGTGCATCATATGCTTTCCCACACATAAGTGAAGGTGTTCATCTTTAGCAACACTTGAAATTTCAACACTCACAAAAGTATCATAAGCTTATGGAGAAACTTTAACTCCTTCTTCATCACCAATAACCAATGTGCATGTGATAACCCTATATTCTAAATCTCAATTACAAATATGCTCCAACATCTCCAAATATTTTGTTATTAATTAATTCCTGTTGCGACACATGCTTTCATTTTAAAAATTATATCAGCCATATCTCGCTTGGTTTTGCCTTTCCCACTGCTAATAATCCATTATGAATTTCAGGCCATGCGGTTACACATCATTGTTTTGAAGAAAAAAGAGAGGATGGTTTGCTATATTTTTGCATAAGCGCATATGCGCTGATATATCTTTGTTCTCATGTGTCTTAGGGCCACTAATAAATGATGTTCATGATAAAATTCACTTCGAGCATAGGTTACATTGTCAAACATCATGCTATCAACTATACATTGAAGCGTTTCAACTTTAAACTCTTTATGATTATACTAATGTCTTCAATACTCAAGCTTGTGCATTTCAAACCTTATAGAATTGTAATTGTAAGTGACTTATTCTTTTAACAAATGCATTAAGCACAAAATGTTGGTAGTGCCATCCCACCGGACCTGAAGCAGATAGTAGTAAAACTCCCGGACAAACACACTATGTTATTGGCTCTCACTCGTGACACTACAAGAAACACCCTGATTCTTGACCGAAATTTGTGTCGAGAAACACAAAAATTCGGTCGAGAAAAGCTCCGCCGACGGATTCTTTCATTCAAAAAAACCATGGTCGCTAAATATTCTCGACGGAAATTTTGACGCTAATTCGTCGATAACATGTATAATCAACCAAAAAACTACAAATTTCTCGACCGAATTTTGTCATCGAGAAAGTCAACAAAAAGTATTGACTTTTCTCGACGGAAAAAATCGGTCGATAATAGTCAACAACAACCGTGCTGACTTTCTCGACGGAATATTTCCTTTGAGAAAGTCAACATGGTTGGTGTTGACTATTATCGACCGAATATTTCCTTCGAGAAAATTCAACCAAAAGTGTTGACTTTCTCGGTGGAATATTTCCGTCGAGAACTATACTGTTTCTTCATTTTTTTTGCTTCGTATTTTCTCAGTAAATTCCAGTTATTCACAACCCAGATGTTTAAATCATTACTCAAACATTTAATGCAACATTTCAATAGTATAAATCATCACGAAAACACACTAAAATCATCAACATAACTGAATTCGTACAAAACTTCAACTACAAGTACCCTAGCTAAGAAAGTGCAATAAGTGAAATCAATATGAACAATGCAATAACGACAAGTCTGAAGAAATAGATAAGTGCGAGATGATGGGGTATTAGCTACTGTGATGGGGGCACATCATCTGGCGGGGTGTAAAGACCCTGAGACTGTAACTGTCTGGTGAGAAAGGTGAAATGCTCATCCACCCGGCTCCTAACCGCCAACTCTCTCTCGAGCCTCTCCTCAATTGCCAACTGAGCATTCCTCTCCTCCTCGAGTTCCTTAGTCACTCCACTAAGGCGAACCGCGATAGCCTCACACAGGTCGCCCTATGAGAATGAGGACGAACTACACTGAGAGCCGCCATAGCTAAAACTGTAGTATGAAGAGAGAGCACTGCCAATCCAGAATCGCCGCTTCTTGTTGGTCAGCGGATTTTCCTCAATGAATATAGCCTCAACCTCCTCGAGAGTTGCTTCATGGTCAAGCGCCTCAACTCGTCTATTCACCCTCTCATATTTATCAAAAATAGGAAATAATAAGACATTGTGATAATAGAAAACATATATCATCAACATCCATATAAACCATGACTTGTACAATAAGGACTTAACTACTCACGGCTCTGTCAAGTGAGCGCGGGTCTTCCCAGGAATCATCCTTCATCTTGGTCTTGCAGAACAACTCGTACTGAGTGGGCTAGCGCTTATACTCCTTAGCCAGCATTGAAGACACAAAATTATTAACAATATAAGTATTAGCAATGTTGTATTTAAACATAAACACACACACACACATGTGTGTGTGTGTGTACTTACCAAATTTTCCTTTAAAAACATAGTAGCGCAAAAACCCCCATAGTGGACCGCTATGCCTAACTCAGGTCCAGCTACATCCGTGTTTTTATTATAGTTGGCCTTTTCTGCTTTGTCAATCACATCTGGCCTATTCCAGTAATCAAGCCACAACGACGAGTCCTCTTCTTAATACAATTAGGCCTTAGTTCTGCTTTGGACATCTGTTTCCATCCGAAAACCATGTCCTTGTAGCTGCGCCGACAATACTTTTTGAATAATCTAGTCCTAACATGTGTAGTAATGCTAGGTCCCAAGTACATAACTTCTACACAACGCAAACACACCATGCATAATATACATTGAAATTGGGGCATCAATTTCACTGTAAAACACGTAACTCATAGTATGTATACTACCGATTGACAAGCAAACAACATATAATTCGAGCGGCAAGCTCCACATATACAACACGTAATCACATATTAGAGCGGCAAGCTCCACAATAACACAATTGAGCAGAAAGCTCGATACACAATGTAATATACGAGCGGCAAGCTCCACATTTATGAAATTCAAATAACACATTAGAGCGGCAAGCTCCACAATACACAATTATAAAATTTAGCGACGAGCTCCATATTAACGAAATAATCTCGCACATAAGAGAGGTGAGAAGTTATATCATACCCTAAGCTCCTCAAAGTACTTAGCCCTCCTCTCTGGGCTAACCACGTGAAAGCCCCTCGCTCTACCTTTTCATTAATGATCACAGTCGCTGTCCTAGCCACGTTCGATGGCTTCAAACTGTTTGAGCAACGTTTGCATGTAAATAAGTATAGCATCTGATTTCAGTAATCAATCTAATAAGTTCTGACTATAATAGAAGAAACACAATGCATTTAATTATTATTACCTCTCAGGACCAAATAGTGTAATCTCATGACGCACCTCACCTCCCGCATACTGCTCCATCATCCATCCCCATCCTCTACAATGTCTTCCCCCCTTCCCCTTGAGCAAACTCCTCGTGATCAATACAATGCATGTGGGATGTGGAACCAAGTGTTGGTCGTGTCTCGACTGAATGACCCCGTTGGGGTGTCGACCCATGTCCTCCTGACCCACGGGTGGATAACACTCATGATCTAGGGATCTATTTATCAAAACAAATGTAATATTAGCAAAGTATACATTCAACACAGACAAGTAATGCACCCAATAAGACATAATCATATAGATTAAAATAAGAATATATGAAATACTAGTAAAACTAACAATGCAGCATACGATTAAAAGCACATATGAAACTTCACATCGTCAATGTTTAAATACCTTCGATTACTACAACTCTTATGTGCACAAGGGAACTTCATCTTATCCCCATCCATACACTACGGATGGCTACGTCCAAACTCGATAAAAGATTCAACTCCGGCCGTAAATGTATTGACGAGCAATCTATTCTCAAAACTCTTATACATCCAACTACGATCAGGATTCATTTCACTATCTCATGTCGTAATACAAATATTACGCCACATACAATATGTAATACATATATATGTCGATTCGCACTTAAAATAATACTATGTTAACAATTTGAAAGTTAATTAAAACCGAAATTATAGAAAACTACCGTAAAGCCTGTATTAAGAACTAAATACCTAATTTAACGATGAAAAATGAAGCAAAGTTCCCTATAATCAACTTTTCCCCAATTTGGGGAAAATTTCAAAATTAGGGTTCACCAAGTTCTAACCAAATTCCAAATTAACCCAATTATCTATTAACATCAATTATGTAATTAAACACCCACAAGGGTGGCCTAGTGGTTAAAAGAGTGGTTAATATCCACTTGGTTTCAGGTTCAAACCCCACGGGATGCAAAATTTGAAATCTATGCTACTAGGTTTGAGTCAGGGGTCTCTACGGAAACAGTCACCTCACGGGTATGACTGCGTACATCTTACCCTCCCCATAAACTGCCTACGGGCGGGAATTGAGTATGTTTGGTTTGGTCATCAATTATGTAATCACTAATACAAGCATAAACTACGTAATTGGAACAATTCTATGAACAGTTATAGGAAAAAAACAAGTAATCATAAATGGGGGAAAGTTCCAAAATTTGAAAAAAATGGATATACTTTGCAAAATCGACCAGTAGGATGGAAGAGGGTTGTTGGTTGATGCTTGTGGAGGTCAAAATTGTTGTCTTCGTCAGTAAAATGGTCGGACTTCTTTTTCTTCCCCTGTTGTGTATTATGCTTATGTTAATTGATGTATGTTGTTGTTCGTCTTTAATTGCCATATCTAGAAGGAATTTAATCCGTCGAGAAATCGGTGGACGCTGTTGACCAATTCTGGACGGAATTCATTCCGTTAAGAAACGTGATAGATTTTTGTTTCCTTAAAAAAATGTGTTTTTCTATGAGAAATTCGCAGATTACTCGATTTCTCGACCTAATTTTCGGTTGAGAAATCAATTGAGCTGCGAATTCTCGATCGAAAATTCAGTCGAGAAAATTTAAGAAAAATTATATAAAAGACTTCATCTTAAAAAAAAAACATTTCCCGACGGATTCGTTGACAGACTGTATGTACTTAAACTTTGGGTCGAGAATATGTTGGCAATCCGTAAAAAAATTTGGACATCTTTTCCGATGCAAATCCGTCGGTTTCCCATCGAAATCGGTTGACGGATTTTTTTCATCGAGAAATGCGTCTATGTTGGGCAGTTTTCTTGTAGTGTCCGTTGACGAGTTCGTAACTCGTCCATAGACGAGTTTTCGAGCTTTTCCGTTGGCGTGGTGAGGGAAGGATGACAATGTAAAGAAGATGACGGGATTTGTCTTTATTGGCCATGGCAACTAAAAGGATTTCATTTTGGGTTGGATGTGGGGAATTTGATATTCTTCAGGGATCTTTTCGTGAATAATCATAAGTTGTAAAATTGCATTAGATGACCTAATTTATAAGAATTTTGCATAGAGAACCACAACTTTTGAGAAAATTGCATTAGATGACTTATGTGGTGTGTAAATGGTGTAGGTTCCGTTCTCCAGAGACATTGACATTTGAGGTGTAATTTATTTTTAGTGTAAAATTGTAATAGGTTTGAAGTTTAGATGTGCATGTCAATAGGTTTTATCTGTTGAGAATTCAACACTTGACACGTAGGTGTTCTTGTACAAAATTTTTAACAATTGAATTTTGCGATTTGGACATACTTGTGAGACAGGGAAAGTATTATATTTCGGTCTCTTGAGTAATTAGGCCGTACCGGTGATTCAACATCAACGTATTGATTACACATAATGTTGATTGTCACTAACATGTGGGATGTTGTAGTATTTCGACTTAGTATTTGAATCTTTAAGTGGAAAAGATATATCAGACATGGTTAATTGAGATTTTAAATATTAGAATTTGTTATAAGAAAAAGGACGACGTTCATTGTCCTAGATTTCGAATTTTCAGGTTGTTATTAGTGCATGATCGTGTTGACACACATTTGTGTTGTTTAGGAATTTCTAACCTTTGAGATTTGGGATGGATGGATTTGGTTTCGAGCATGAGACATTTTGAAGTGACAAGTAAGCGGTTAATTTTTAGGATGGAACTTTGGTAGGTTTGATAGATAGTAACATTCCGGTTTCATATGAACACTATTTTATCGATGATTTACTCGATATGTATATGTAGCGGATTAAGAATTTCAAGTCACAGCATATCAGAACTTGGTTAAAGTTATGCCCAAACATTGGACATCAATTTAAATTGTGACAAGTGATTAACGTGATGACCCTTTTGGGGTATCGATTTGAGTTTAGAAATATGGTTAATTCATCCTACATGGTAATTTCTTCGGGTTGAGTAGTACTTCTGTCATCGCCCAGTCCACCGTATTTGAAGTCGCGTCTGTTCCACCAAGAAATAAATCCTATGTACATGCACACGAAGAAAAATTGTTGATACTCTGATAGTGTACACTTTACCAGCTGCTAGAATTTTATCTTATTTAAAAAGTTCGAATTTGTAATAAACAAATTATAAGAATCAAATGGAATTTTGTCACATTATAAGAATCATACTAGATGTATGTATTTGCTCACCATGAGTAGATGCTTGATCTCTGTGTGGCTCAAATCACAATCATTTCTTTGACTAAGATTTAGAAGTGTTTCAAGCAAGTCATTTTTCGTTGGGGAATAATCTATATCTTCTCTTGACTTCAACCTTTCGTTGATCATCCCGTCAAACATTCCCAACAATTTTCGGACATAATAATCAGCCCGTCGCTTAATTCCTTGTGGATCAATCACTTCAAGAATCGGAAAACAATCTGCTACGTTAGGAGCGCTTAAACTAGTCACCACCCCTTGAACAGTTCTTGGGTTCTTGGCTACCTTCAAATTGAGTGAAGTCTGCGGAGAAAGAGGGTGTTTGACATAAGGTTCAACGCCGTTATAAAAGCGGCCTCTTCAATATTCACGGCTTGATACTTAATACGACATTTTTCCACATAATCACGCAGCTGGCACAACTTCTGTTGGCAGAGGCCATGGCCAGCATCAAGACTAGTTGGTGAGAACATGTGTTCTTTGCATATCCGGCGTAACTTCTTCCATCTTCTTCCTTCGGGAAGAAATGCCACAGAGCTTTTGTCGTGATCATGTGCCTGTTATCAACCATTATTAATCAGCCCGTCTCCGGTTTATATTTATTAATATTGATGGAATTTGTCAATTACCGAATTTAAAGACAAATTTGGATGTCAGTCTGATACCTGACTCATTATCATATAAAAGTTCGAACTTGTTGTACTAAAAGCGATAAATAACAAAGGAGGACACAAGTGCCGAAACTCAACACTTGAAATGTTAACTGTTTGAACAGTCAACTTGCGCCCTAATTTCGGCGTTCAAAAGCGATGTAATCTGGTGATTCAAAATTCTAAAGTTATCTAAACAGAAAGAGATACGCACGAGTATAAAGTATGGTAAAAGTGGAATATTAATGAAGGAGATATAACGCGATGAAAGTACACAGTCATATCTGAATCTTAAAGAAGAAAATAGACTGCAATGGCGCGGCTTGCACAGGCGATGGTACGGGCTGTACCATACGTCGAAATGATCCTCATCTCGCAGGGATTCCGATAAAAGTAACGGCGTCGGATTTGGTTAACGTTTGGTTAGGTTGACAGTTCGAAACGACATAAAGGATTGGTAAAGTTTCACATGAAACCGAGAGTTTACTACCACTCCATTACTACTACTTACTAGATGCTTTGCTACTAGAAATAATTGACAAAGAATCAAAGAATTTGAAGAAAGTTTGGATAGCAAGTTCGGTTCTGGATTAAAATCAAAACCGAACAACAGTTTTGGTTCGGTGTTGGACTAACATTGTCGGTTGTTTCCCTGTTTTGATGCTGACACCGAACCGAAATTGATCCGCAAGCCTCCAATAAATTTTGTTGGTTTTGGTTGTGAATCGGTTAGAAACCATCCATTACCATGCATATGTTCATTCATCGGTACTTTTCTCTCCCACTTTGCCTAGCTGCATTAATAACTTCTGTATCTTGTTTGGAGTCCATTACTTGTTTAAGTTCAATTCCATCGAGATGTTTTTCCCCTGGGCATGAGCAGTATGGATTTTGATGAATGATAGGATTGATATGCATTGTTTCAACAGTACATAGTTCGAAATCCTCTGTGCAGTACGAGAATCTACACTACTCTCTGTTTGGTTAATTATAAAATTGCAGCACTTTGTATTGTACTGTTGCGAACCTGTCTAACTGTCTTCTCCTTTCGGTTACGTATGCTGATTGACATGTTTGATTGGATGTATCATTACATTACATGTGATCTTCAGAATTGTACACTGGTGATTGATTTTTCACAATTTTGATCTCCAGCTCCCACTCTGGATAGAAGACACGTACATACTACATACAAAGAGAGAATTAAAATGCCACTTGTCAACCCCCTCTAGATGACACGTGCCTTTACCAATGCCTTCACATACGCTCATATTACCATGGGAGAGCTATAGAGAGGTAAAGAATGGGGGTAAAGTAATTCACTCCTCAGTCCTTATACAGTGTAAGAATTTCATGACACGGGGAGGTTAGTGTCTCGAGTTTTGACCCTTTATAGCAGTAATAAATTGATGGTTGAGAGATTGACACTTTGCACTTGCAATATATGATCGTACGTACGTAATGGTTTGAGCAACGCGTTTCCTTCTTTTTCCTTTCTCATTTTCATGTGAAATATAGTCCTAGTACATTCATTTTGTATTTTCTCTTTTTATTTATCTTTTCTTTATGCCAATATCAACTATACAAACTAATGATTTCAAGTCAGTTGGTCTCGCATAAGGACTCTTGATCTCTGCTTATAGTATTTGATTCGAAAATGTGAGAAGTTTTTTTTTTTAATATTAGGGCTTGCTTAGGAAAGTTTTACCTTATTTTCTTGCATTTTAAGTTTTTTTCTCCAAAGAAACATACGGATGCATCGCGAGAATTCGAGATCAATGTTGGGCTTTTGCTGCATTATCTGCTCAGCTGGGTCTGGAAGTTGTGGAAGCGAGTCCAAGCTATAGGGTGCTCGAGAAGTGTCCAGTCTAGCTATAATAGTGAATTTCGCGGTCCTTTTTCCCTTCAGAAGTCGTGCTGGGTGCTTTTCTTATTGTGAAGACATATATACCCCTATCCCAGCGTCGAATCGCAGCCATTCAAAGCACACAATATCACCCGCAGCAGAGCAGGTGAACTGTGTAGTAATCTGTACCAAATCCTTGTCAGTCTCTCTCTGTGCCAATTTCGAATTGATATGGATTCAGATCAAGGCAAGTAGTTTATCGGAGGGATATCATGGGAAACGAGCGAGGAGAAATTGACCGAGTATTTCCAGACCTATGGAGATGTGGTTCAGGCGGTGGTGATGAGAGACAAGCTTACTGGAAAACCTAGGGGCTTTGGCTTTGTTGTTTTTGCAGATCCGAACGTTCTCGATAGGGTTCTTCAGGATACCCATGTCATTGATGGACGAACTGTAAGAAAATTCGTTTATGTTTTACCTTTTCTTGGTAAATGTTTTTCCGTTGTTAAATTTTAGGGTTTTTTTGGTATCTCGGTTTTTCTTGGTGATTAGGGTTACGGGCTTGAGTTTTCTTGGTTTTTTATTTTAAATTTTGTACTGTTTTATTGCTTCTTCCTCTCATTCCGTGCTTCAAAAGTTTTTTTTTTTTGGGTACCTGTACAATTCTCTCACAATTGCTTGCTTGTTATGTGCCACTTATTTCATTTCCCAGCATATGGCATGATTGTTCTGTTGCTTATTTGTGATTTTGTTCTTGTTATGTGTAATGTTTCTTATGTTTAGTATCTCTACTGCGTGGATGCTCTTTGTGAATTCAACTCTAGTAGCATCTGAATATGTTGGTCACGTGTTATATCTCTTTCTTTAAGTCGTCTTTCTAATGTTTATCATGGATTTCATTAAGATCTTGCTTTAGTTGGTCACTTGCCTGCCAATTTTTGGTATCAACTCTAATTGCTTATTCTGAACCCAGGTACTGACACTGTTCTGAGATTACTTATAAAAAAAACATAATAATTTAGTGTCACGGCAAATGCTACTAACCGATGCCTAATGGACCACATTCTGAATATGCTAGATCTTTTATGTAAACAATTCTGATGTTATCATGTAAGGATGTACTTGGTGATCTTTTATTTGCTCATTCTTCATTATTGTTAGTGAAGTTACCAATCTACATTTTTGTTCTCTGCTTTTCTTACTGGTTATATTTTGCATGGTCGTTTTGTACACGTTTCCAACTTTCAT
Source organism: Aragoa cleefii (assembly GCA_036897905.1). Classification (NCBI taxonomy): domain Eukaryota; kingdom Viridiplantae; phylum Streptophyta; class Magnoliopsida; order Lamiales; family Plantaginaceae; genus Aragoa; species Aragoa cleefii. The sequence continues at coordinate 317 of JAYMSH010000242.1, read as the reverse complement.
GGACTAATTTTATTAGAGGAGGCTTAGAGCTAATGTGTAGAGTATTCATCTCCAATATACTTCGATTCTTTGTTATGTGAACTTACAGAGCAGATGCTTGAAACAAATAATGAAATGATTGAAAATATTTGACATTCTCTACTTCTTCCCCATAAGATAAATATCTTTCTTTTTTACAGGTTGAGGCTAAACGAGCATTGTCAAGAGAGGAGCAGCAAGTTTCAAAAGTTGGAAACGCTGGTGGTGGGAGGAACTTTGGAAGTGGAGGAAATACCAGGACCAAGAAGATATTTGTCGGAGGGTTGCCACCAACTGTG
>JAYMSH010000241.1:0-12657 GCA_036897905.1 Aragoa cleefii | reverse complement strand
GGAGTTAATAATAATAATAATAATAATAATAATAATAATAATAATAATAATAATAATAATAATAATAATAATAATAACAACAACAATATTAAAAATAAGTTTGGTATCATGTATTTGCTAGTTATTTTACATGAAGATTTCATGACCAACTCTGTACTTCTGAGCTCGGAGATGGATCTCAAGGTAGGATATTTAGTAAAGAATTAAAGAAGTCTTGGGAGAAAGGGCAGGGTTGAGTACTCTTGAATTGGGATAATAAGGAAGCTATCCCTTATTATCAGGTGTTTATCCATTTGCACTCGCATGTATTTTCAATAAATGTCTCAAAACCAGTTCATATTCTAATTATGTGTCCTATTTTATCACCGTTTTCCAACTTGTTACTTGCTATTTTATCATCATTGCACTCGCTGAACTGCTTTGTGCTTAGGAAATGAGCTAGCATATTCATTTATTTTTCCTCCTTCCTCTGCTCTGGCCTTCCTCATTGTCCCAGTTCTACTTTCCTTTTCGCTCTTCCTGTGTTTCCATTTTCTCTCTTTCTCCTAATGAAATCTGTGGAGCAGATATTCCTTAATGGTTGGGCGTATTGTAACACCCCAAGTTCATATATTTAAAGTAAAGGAAAATACCAAAAGTTGAGATAAAAAGACAAATGGGCTCTTAAGTGCAATAGTTAAAAGTAAAAGGTCTTAATTGCTAATATAATGATAAGTGACAAATCTTCAAATTCCACTCTTTCCCTTACAGCTCTCTAGTTGGCGGATATGGTTTGTGTGCGTAATATGTCTCATTAGAATGTTTTTCTTTTTATTATACCTTTAACCCTTGTCTTCACCAACCAAATGATTTCTAGATCTCTCTAGTCAATAGAAAATTGGTTTGTAAAATTCATCTTTACCTGAGTAAAATCTGCGAACAAAAATTCATCTTTGCTCAATTACTTTCTTTATCCTCCAAGGCAATCCAAGCATCTTCTCTCATTCACATTAAAAAGCAGAATAAAGACAAGAGTAGGAGAAAATTGAGATCATGAGAGGAGCAGAAATAAAGAAGAGAGGTAAAGAGGAAGAGGAAAGAGAGGGAAACGGGCCAGTGGTTGTGAGAGCACTTCTGGTGATTCTGCGTCTCCGGTGGCGGCGTGAGTGGTGGTGGTTGTGATTGGAGAATTTGGGGTTAGATCCAGTGTTCAATTCTTGTTACCTAATCTTGAAGCACAATGTTAAAGATATGTTGTTGCTTATATCAAAGACTGGTATTGTTAATTATATCTTATTTCTTCCCCCCTTGTGATTTTCAGGGTTAGATCACTGTTTGAGGACCAGGAGTTGTGGCTCCGCAGTAGCTGCTCGCCCAGTTACTAAAGTAAGGATCTATTGCTCTTCGGTTTTCGTTCATTTCTCTCTGGTTGTCTCTCTTGTTGTTGTTCAAATGACAAGTGTTTCCTTATTGCAAGTTTAGATTTTTGTGGTCTGTATAGCTGCTTATCTTTTTAGCTGATACATAATCATATTAAATTCATCCTTAATTTGGTTCATGCAAATTTCATGCTACGTGGTGATGTAATTCGGAATACAGATTCTCATGAGGATACGACTAATCCAAAATATTTATAAACTTATAAGCGTTCAACAATTTCTTGGAAATATTTCCTTCACCATCATTACCATTAACATTAACTTTTATGCCAAGCCGTCTTCACTTCTTTCAATTTGTTCCAAGCCCTGTGACATATGAAATTGATTTGATTGAATTCTTGATCCTGTGACATGACTCCTGGGCTTGGACAAGGATCTCAAAGCAGACAATCTATCTATAGCTCAAAAGTAAAGAAGTAGTGCATCACTGAGTACTCATTAATCGTTATATTTGAGAAGCCAGGATTATCTGATATATTATTCGTGTCTGATTCTTATGTACATCCAGTAAATGATTCAATGGTCGTGTTGCCATCTGTTTCCAACTTTGCTATCAGGGAAGATTGGCTAAACTACTGAGTGCATAGGACATGAGCTGGCATATATATTTCCAAATGTTCTTATAATTGGGGATAAGTAATTTCCCTTATATGGTCCAATCGAAATGGAAATTTACTTTTGACTAGGAAAACTAATATCCCTTTTATGGTTTAACTTAAAAGGATTTTTTTTATCTTATTTTTGATGAGTAATCTTTGAGTATTATTGAAAGGATTAAAAGGAAATTTACTTTTGACATTTCCTCAAAAAGCCATATGCACTAGGATGGGCTACATTTTACCATACAGGTACACTGCTAATTATTCACTTCCTTTAACTTTTTCCTTTCCAATCATGTATTACTGGTGTTTGAAGAATTTGACCATCCGTGAAATGCCTAATTCTCCAGCGATTTGAATCGCCAGTAAAATCTTTTTGTATTCTGAGCATCTTATTCTATCCTCTATTTTGGTGAATCTGCATACTCACTTCTATAGCATTAGTACTTATTAATTTAGAGCGGTTTTCAAAAATTAGATTGTGACAGTTTAAATGAACTTGTTCTGGAAGTCGGTATAAGATTTTTCTAATCCCACTGTCTACTCATATTCTAACCGCATTTATTATATTAATTTTTCCTTCTGTGCAAGTAATTCATGTGCTCTGTGTTGTTCTGCAGTAAGGGGGTTCACAGAAAGGAGGTTTTCACGAATTCACAGAAAGGGAATCACAGATGAAGGTAATATCATCAAAAACATTGCTGAGGGTGGGGTGGGGGGTGGGGGTTAGTGAAGCTTATTAAATGATATACACTAGCAAAACATGCAGGCAGGTGTCTGGATGCGTGTTGGAATCATATAATATCAAATAATAAAATTTAATTAAGATATTAATTAAGTACACATAACTCGCGTGCATAATGTAGAAACTGTATATCTTTTACTTGTATATGTTTTTTAGTTTTGTTACCTCCATTTCAGAAAAATAAAAGCATATAAATTAATAAATAGATCAAGTCATCCATGTAATATGGATTGGACAACTGCCGAGCAATTTTGGTATTGCAATTGGCATTAGAAACGTTGATAATAATGGTAGGCGTGGATTTAAAGCAGAAAAGTAAATTAATTTTGGCAACACCACTTTTTATATATAGTATAGACAAGAGTTAAGGACGATACTTCCCTTATGAAGTATATGTGGTCATTAAAATTATGCTGCTATTACATGTTCACTGTATTTTTAAGCATCATTGAGTTTTTATCAGCTAATAGTTTTGTAGCAAACAACTGCATATGCAGTAATTAACCACTTTCAATCATAGTCTACAAGTCTGAAAATTGTATACATGGTTGATCATGGTTGATCCGTATTATATATCTTACATCCCACAAAAGTGCCTTAAATTAGCTTTGTTTTCTCTCTTTTCAAAGAGTTTATTTGGTTTCTTCTAAAATGTAAATTTCAAGTCAAAATAACTTTCCATGATTATTTTGTGCATATGTTCACCTGGTTTTTTATTTTGATACATCCATATCCAATCTGGGATGGTCTTTTATTGCATTAGCATACATTTGGTTCGTGAAGATAGTTTTTGTATCATATTTATGTGATGATTTGGCCATCCACTGAAACTGCATGTAATTTAATCAGCATATCTACCATGAGATATTTCATAGGCGAAAATAATATACGGATGTATGTTCTTTTCACCCCTAATTTTCCATGTTGAGAGAGGATAGTTATTTATAAGACTCCCTTATTGATGTCATTTGAAAAATCCAGTGGTTAACACTAAGAGATGTAATACTATCTATTATATCAATGGAATTTTAGATAAGTATATAACTGTCAAAATATTTCCGTACAGTACACCATGTGTAAGACTGCAGACAATTATTCACTTCAGTTACATTGTTGGCCGTCTCTTCTGACTGCTGGTTGAAGTGAATTTCTTGATTTGGGTTTGACAGAGAGGAAGAGGCAGCGGTACGAATTGTCATCAATGCCATCCGAATAACAAAGCAAGCATCCTTCAGTGCAAGAAATGCGATAAACAGTATTGTACTCCTTGCGCCAATAAATGGTGCGGAATTGTTTTTTGATGAAGATATTGCATCTTCCGGTGTTTCAATTGCTTGTTATATCAGTCCAGCCTGTTGTTACGTGGAATCCTATGATTGTGATCATTATTAGCGGCAACAGCTACAACCCCCAATGATTACTGTCTGTTGTGGACTAGAGTCATTTCAATTCTCATGCAGTTTTAAGAAATTTCTGTTACATTTTAAGTAAGATTTTATATTCTCTAACAATATTGTATGTCACAATCTGTAACATTATCTAATATATAAATGTCGATTACCTTCTGATTGTTACTAAAAGTAACCAAAGTTTCTGTCCTGTTAAATGAGCTAGTTTCAACTGGACTACATCATGATCTGTTATTTTAATCTCATACAATGCAGTTGTTAGATTCTTGTGCAAAACAGTTTTCCTCACTGCATGGAAATAGAAACTAAAAGTTATATAGGTAATGATATACGAGTAACATTAGCACAATAGTATTTTGTATAATCACTAATTTATGTGATAGATATGCATGACAACCACTATGTAGTTGTATATTGGCTGTTGTCGTACGAGTTAATTAAAGCGGGATTATATTTTCGCATTATGACAGATGAAATGTTCACTTAAATGCTAGAGAAACTCTTTTCCTTTCTTGAAACTCTGAACCTATGGATTTAATGTAATAAAGAACCAATAGGCTCTTTAGTTGTAGCTTGTACGCATTCACTGATCTGTAAAGAAATGTTTTGGCTCAAACACGGTAGGCAATCAAGTAGCTGCTAAGTTATAAGCTGAAGTTTTTGGTTACATGCATGTAATGTTCATTTACTGTCTAAAATCTATCATGAGCTTCTCCTCGTGAATTGCAGGTATCCAAAAATAAAGGAGGCGTCATTTGCAGAATCTTGCCCGACGTGTCGTAACGGAGCATGTTTACGGTCTAGGAGGGAATCTAAAGTGTGTATCTATTCTTCATTTGTAGTAATCTTTTGGATGTCAATATATGCCTACCATCTTGGTCTTCTGACACTGGCATTTATGGAATTGCTGATCCAAGACTTGATTTCCCATGAAGACAGTTTGTATTTCTCAAAATATATAATAAGAGTACTTCTGTCTTCTTTTAGGAAGTTATGTGCTGAAAGTCGAGGTTACTCCCTCCCTCTCATAATGAAGTGGTTTAGTGAAACCTACCTGATGCAATGCATGCCACCAATGTTTGTACTAGTTTACAACTCCGACTATTTGAAAAAATAAGGAAGCTTGAAGACTCCATGAACTTTTTAGTTTCACTGTTGCTATATCTTAAATTGTTAGATTCTTTATTTCAGATAGCGAGGTTTGCTACTTGCTTGCCTGGGCAGAGGCAATAACTGGAATAAGTGAGAGCAGAAAATTGGGCAACTAGTTTCAGAAAGATCCTGCTCATGCCGTGCTGCAAGTGATAGATGCAGTGTTAAAGCCTCTACTAGAGACAAGGGAGATGACAATTACTTGTACTGCGCCATTGCTTAGGATATAGACCTGCGGCATTTCCAGTTCCACTTTTCCAATGGTCAGCCGGTAATTGTTCGGAATGTTCTAAGTGAAACTTTAGGGTTAAGCTGGGAGCTGACAGTTTTGGAGCGCGCTGTCCGCATATCCGAACGGAAAGTCAATAACTGTCTGGATATCACCGTGATCAATTGCTCGAACTCGTGCGAGGTTAGTCGATTTGTATACCAAAGTTACATACTGAAAAGTCCGACAAATTATACTGATTAGCAAAATCTCGACTTATGTTTTTCTTGGATTATTCGATGATTTCATTTTACACGAACATGCTTTTTGTTGCTGGTAACCTAAGGCAAACTCATTCTTCAACTGCGTTGTATGTGTGTGTCTCAATTGTTTAGGATTATGATTATTTTTCTTTTCGCATAAGTTAGTAATCATGTTTCTTCTTGGATATCTCAGTTAGCTCTTACTTGCATTTAGATTTGCTTTGTTCAACTTCAGGGTAATTGCTACTGAAGTTTATTAATTCTGGATTTGGCAATGTTCCATTTTAATGTTTCTTTATTTGTTGTAAAGAACACGCATGTCTAATTCATTATAACACTTCCATGGTGGCTCATATGAAGTACATCTCAACTTTCAAGTGGCTTCTTGATAAACTTTGAAGAAAATTCTTAAGGAAAAGAACTGAATCCTTGGTAGAAGCAATGGAGAGGCAAAGTGAAGTCTTTCTCATCTCACTAAATAAGAGTGCGCACACACACACACACACACAAAACAAGACTCAAACCTTAGTGACTAAAATAACCTCAAGACTTACACCTATAACACTCTCCTCTAGCTTATCATACTATGCTCAGCTTGTTACAATTTCGGAATACTATCACAAGCTAATAGATTAACTATTACAAGACCTTGGATACTTCATTTGAATACGAATATTGCGAACTAGCTGGAGATCAGGGGAATGAGAACTAAGACATTGCTGAACAATTTTGACATTTGAACAACACGAAAGATATGTCTTGAATCACCTGCAACTTTGCGGTGACAAGGAGTGTTCGTTCCACTTGGATATACTTAACAACTACAATCTGGTTATGCTGTACAATTCAAACTTGTATCGGATGTCAATAAACATGCGGCGACTGCAACGCACTTGCCAATCAACAACCACCACTTCAACAAGCCAACATTCTCGAGCATGAAACACATTGATGCAATGACAGACACCTACTTAACTATATCGCTACTCCATACTCCACTTGTGGTGGGTGTGCATAACCCACAGGTCCCCAGGGTTGGAACGTCTCTCTGATGCCATGTTAGAAGCAATGAGAGGCGAAATGAAAGTCTTTCTCATTTCACTTAAGGAGAGCACACAGACACATACAAAACAAGACTCAAACCCTAGTGACTCTATTGACTAAAATACCCTTAAGACATATTTTAAAACTTCTATATTCTTGAGTTCGGTTGCAAACTAGGAGCAGTGACTTATACAATTAAAATACATACCGAAAGGAAAGAATAAAGTAACAGTAACTTGCCCAAATTAAAAAAGATATAATTAATCTCTAATTGATACTTTCCAGCTTTAGCTAAAAGAAGATCCTGGAGATGATATTCCTCTGTTTTCCCCAATTTCCTTCAGACCTACAGAGTCTTGAAATCTATTTTTGTTTGTATCCACTTGGTTAGTTGCTTTAGTGAATCCAACGGTCATTGATCAAATAGTCCATAAGAAGACTCGTGGGTGTGTTAGTTGGAAGTCAGATGGTCATTTTGTTTGACATCATTGCCTTATTTGTTCAACTATTCTCCGTCTTAAATAGAAAAGGAGAAACTGCTGAGATGATTCTAAGAATTTTTGTCCTCTGATCTTGGTTTTTCCGAGGTTTTTTTGTTTAACCTGCCTGTTTTCCGTAGCTAGTGGTTTATGAGTTTACTTTAGTGAACGAAATTCTCTAAGTTAACTTTTCCTTATTTCTTTTTGATTTTTGTTTGTTTGTTGTCTTTTTTTTGGAAAATTTCACAATTTGGTACCGAAAGTATTGCCCTCCACAAATGATACCATATGTTTGTCACTGCCACAAAAATGTACAATAAGTATCACAAAAATTTAATTTTGGTATTCCGACGGAAAATATAGCCGGGAAACGTCAAGTGCCGGTCATGTGATTCGCGAACTAGGGTTTCGGTCCTAATTCTCCTCCAATTTGTTCAAACTGACGAATTAGGGTGAATTAGTATTTTTCATAGACAAACTTATGGTACCACTTGGGCTTTGGGTAATACTTACGGTATAAAATGGAGAAATTTCGAATTGGGGGCGAATTATACCCCAAACCCTAGTTCGCGAAGCACGTGACGTTTTCAGGCTAAATTTTCCGTCGGAGTACCAAAATTAGATTTTTGTGATATTTATGGTATTTTTTGTTGTAATGACAAACATATGATACCATTTGTGCGGGACCTATACTTACGGTACAAAATAGAGAAATTTTTCTTGTTTTGTTTTGCTTTTGTTGTTGTTGTTGGGCATAAGCACTAAATGACCTGATTCTTGACTTTATGACATCCAGGAGAAGATCAACATTTTTGAAGGATACACTAAGCGTATGCTTGACCGGGATCCTCACTCAAAGATACTTAAGTTGGAGGAGTGGCCTTCATTCGGTGTATACCAAGAGCAACTTCCCTCCCATTATGCTGAGATAGTACGATGCTTGCCCTACAAGCATTATACACACCCGAGCCGGAGTGCCCATGATGCCAATTTTGCTAAAGATGTGTGTTCACTATGTGGATTCAATAGGGAATCTTCAATATACTCTCTCGGATAGGGGTATTGCTTGCTACTTATATTTTTGGCCTTTTCCCTGTTTGGCAATCCATTGCATTACGAAGGCCATCTGCATATGTTTTCTACAATATTTCACGTCATTTTAACAAAGAATAGTAGTTATAGTAGGGATCTTCAAATGTTTGAAAAACTTGGACATTGCTTGAACACTAATTGCTCCAAGAAGATAGTTGATTTAAATTTGAGCCAGCCTCCAGATTGTTATGCATGATGAAGTGAAAGTTTATCTCATGATGATGAAAAATTGAGCGCTTGTCCTATGGTATAAAGCGTAGATATGTTATTTTTCCTTACATGTATGCGAATAAGGCTGTCAATCACATAGTTTCGCCTACCACAGCCGCTACAATGTGCTCTTACCGCAAAACCAACATTTATGGTCTGGTATATAGCTTCATTTTGAGTGTTGTTCTCTTAATTCACTTGAACAAATATGTACTCTTGAGTTTATGATGCGAAAGACGTAAAAGAAGTGGGTTAGAGGAAAACAAATGGCGTTTTGGCTAAGAGGAAGCATGAGGGGGTTTAAGGGTTTAGGGTTGCGATACAACCACACATGGCGTTTTGGCCATTACACTTACCCCACCATTTTAATTTAGTTTAAGGTGTCAATTTCGGCCGCTTGTATAATATGTCTCATCTTTCGAAATTAAATATCTTCATCTACGCTCGTAAAAAAATGTTTTCTTTTCACAAATATAATTTTCTTATGAATATCTTCAAATAAAGACCCATGTTGAATATATTCTGAAAAAATTATTTTATCCCGAGTGCTTCGTGTGTTTTTCAAATTTCGTATTGGTTCACGCTTGATCTATGTTAATAACTTTCTTAATCAATGTTTGACCTTAATTAATTTTTATACGTCCTTGATCAATATGTATGCGGTCTTAATTAATCTTTGGTCCCCACATTAAATATATTTTTCAAGTTTAGTGAAACTCGATCAATATCGTTTGCTTCCCTGATGCATTACACGCGAAATATTCGAGAAAAGACATAATTATTGAAATATATTCAATATGGATATCTAGTCGTAGATACTACAAAAAGTAATTATTTTAGTGAAAAAGAGATAATTTTTTTATGAACATAAGTGAAGATTTTTAAATACAAAACATGGTATCTATGCCAAAATTCCACCTAAATCCGGAATTTCTCATTTGGGCCCAAATTCCGTAAAATGCCCTATCCAGAAGGAGATATTCCCTATCCAGAAGGAGATATTCGCATCTCGCCTCATGGCCGGAGGCTGGGCACTGACACTGTAATGTTTATTCCAAGTCATAGATTTCTGGTGTAGTTACCATCAGTTCCGCTTCACTTCCATCTGAAGTAGCGGATCCCTCATCGTAGACCTTCCATTATGGCTCTACCTCATCTTCTAGGAGGGTCATCTCCGCAATGAAATTTATCTTGTGTTGTGCTTTCGTAGCTGTCCTTGGCTCGTGTATAGTTTCAAACTTAAACCACTCTTACCCATGTACTATGCGTTATGAAGTCTCAAGTCCATCTGAAATGTGCTTTAGTTGGTAATTCATCAGGATTACAACCCGATGTTATAAGAAGTAGAGCCTTAGCCTTCTAGCAGCCTTTACAACTGCAAGTGACCATTTTTTTCATATGGGATTTTCATTCAGCTACTTTAAGGGCTTTTAACCACAAAATAAATGGGAGATGTTTTTCCCCTTGATCTCTTACCAAGACAAAACTAACTCCACTTTCAGTGACTGACAAATATAAACGTGAATCTTCACCTCTCACAGGTTTAGCAAGAATATGGAGATTTCTCAAGAACAAAAAGTATTTTCACATTATTTTGTCAATCCAACTCATGTATTTCAAAGGATTAAGCTTTTAATATAAAATCATACAAAATACCGAAAGTTTTTTGGATATCCTTTATCAAGCTACCCTCTGGCTCACTTAGGAACATATCACCAACATATATTTCAATGTTCTTACCTATCCGGTGTTTTAACAATTTATCTACTAGGCACTAAAAAGTAGCACCTGCATTTTTCAACTCGCCAAACATAATAACATAAAGTACCAGTTTAGGTGATACAACTGACGTTAGGACGATCCTTCTAAGCTAATGAATTATGATGATGAACATGTGTTGCATCCCACTCATAGAATAACTGAAAAAATTTCAGGAGCTTAGTCACCTCCTTCTGGTCGACGGATCCACGTTCATTTCACGCGCATCTACCTCCAAGTATATTCCCCCGAGGTCTTGTTCTTGTAAGGAAAAACACATTTGTACCTCGTCTTAAATACAAGATCAACTTTTGAGTTAAATTGTAACCCAACTCAAAGCCATGAAGATTGTATTTTTTGAATCCTCCTACAATAGATCAATAGTCAAAATTCTTCTGCGGGAGTCTATCTAGTCCCCCTGGAATCTCTAGCTTGTTGGTAGCATCTCCTCCTAGAATTTTATCTGGGACCTTTTATATCTCAACATTCTGCCAAGATATTCTTTCCCTGGTAGCTCAATGCATGAGACCAGTTGACTACTTTTCACTTCTCATAGACTATCGCCTTGGTACCACAGGTTAGTCTTTTGTAGGAGTAGAAATTAAACATCAAGAAATTATCAAGTTTATCACCACTAAACAAATAGCAGCTAGAAACAGGTAAATAATTTTAAATTTCAGCGTAGCTTTGATAGCTACTAGTTTTCAAAGAGTAACAAAACCAAGTATAGGATTTGCTCGAAACTTGTAATTTTCAGAGAATATTTTTACAAAGTATCAGAGTTCGTAAATAACTGATGTTATTATTTATCAAATCATTTTAGCTTTCTTATTCATTAGAAGGGAACATGTCAAAAACATGAGTTAAGGTGTTCGTATATGAACAAAATGCTTTTGCACATTAGAAAATTTCAATGGCTTGAAGGAAAAAGTATCAAACATTGCATTCATCATGTTGATGCATAAAAAGTATTAGCAAATTGAGAAAATGATGTATGTAACCTAGATGTAATCGACAAATCATTGTTGTGCTTGGTCTACCAACCTGGTGCGAAGTAATCTACACCTTTATCCCCTCTGGATATAGGTATCTCCTTGACTGGGGTATATATGCTCCCTCCTGCATTACAACACATTTTTGCCTTCTGGTCCAGAATAATTCTGCATCCGGGACCGTACACATTACTTCCTGGTACATGAATATTTTTTGCATTCAGTTACCACATTTCTCCGAGAACTTGCTTCGTCTCTCACATATGATTTCTTGCATTTAACATCGAACTTTATAAGTACTGCTTCAGCAAGGCCAACAGGCTAGAACATGATCCTCCATCATTTTTGTGCTTAAACCAAGCGACTTTGCACCTGTATTCATATGAGGTGCTCATAATCCAACATGTCTGCTAATAGGGCTGTTTCCGCTTAACGGGATTGGCCAGCTCCATGAGGGTCATCTGTGACCCTTCTATCATATTCTCCTTCTCATTTTTCCTAAATTGAAATAAAATGAGTTTTATGGAAATAAATAATCAAGCATGCGCCTTCATGTGTAGCTACATAATAATATTTGCTTCTTTGCCATCTAATATAATTTGCATAGAAATCACATGATTGTTCATCATCAATAATACATGATTAGTGGTCTGTAAATCTGAATTTTCATCTCCAGGTGTCTAAAATCAGATTAAGAGATAAATCAAAACTTTCGCTTCTGATATAAGGTTTGTAAAAATAGTTGAACAAATAAGTAATTTTCAGAGGATAATTCATTCTACTATACAAATTCAGTAGAATGATCAGATTGGTTAAATTTCAAACCACATGAATAAAATTTACAACATATCACGCAGGATTAGTAAGGAGGAGGAAAAAAAAACTTATATTTTCGAACATTTGATTTGCCATTCATTCAGACTAGCTAGATCATGGATTTGCATAATCATTCATCTTCTTCAACATATAGACTCATTTTTCGGTAGAACAACTCAATGGGTATGGAACTATCGTTCCCACCTATGGCGCCAGATGATAAACCTCAAAAATGGCCCAAGTAATTTAGAAGGATTTATGCGTACGAGTAATAATAAGGTGAAATCTAATAAAAGTAGTAGTGTTCTTGTGTTGAAATCTGGTTGTTACAATTAATATACCATGGTGTAAATTTATACACAAGAAATATCATCAAAAATGGGTGGAAGTGATATTTCTTCCATGACCCAGGTTCTCCACTAACTTTCTAACTAATTTCCTATTTTTTTGCCCACTTTCGCACCTTCGGGAT
>JAYMSH010000240.1:0-12661 GCA_036897905.1 Aragoa cleefii | reverse complement strand
GTAAGTTCACCTATATAATTATAGATCCAACAAAGAGAAAGACTCCTTACAAAAGGAAATAACCCTACAAAATAATTAAAAAAAAAGTAATAATAATAATAAGATAAATTAAATAAATAAATGTTTGTGTTGAAATTTAAAAAAATGGCATGTGTAACTTCTAATGAAACGATTCAAAATGAAAATTCTGATAATTTTAAACTATGTTTAATTTGAAATTCATGTCCAACTTGACAGTCCAATAAAAGTTGAATCTTGCTCAGCTCGATTCAAACCAATTATGTTAGAGATTTTACATTGCTTGTGAATATATCTGAAAAATAATATATAAATTGAATAAATTTCTCGCGTTAACAATAAATTTTAAAATGTTATTCAAGTAACTCTAATAAATTCAACTTGGATTACACTCGTGTTGAAAATTTAGACTTGTCCAACTTTCAGTTTCAATTTTCAAGGGTAGGCTTCAGATGAAACGAATGCCAATGGGCAGTAACTTTTTCTTCACCTCCGACCCTACAAAGTACTGAATACGGTAGGATAGCAATTACTACCCATGGTACATGCGTACTTTTTTACTGTATCGATCTGGTGAGTCTTCAAAACAAAAAAGGCCAACTTATATCCACCTTATTCAACTATTTAGATGAGCTGCTTCTTTCTTGATCTGTATACACACCCTTTTCCTACCCATTCTAATTTCTTACCGTCGCTTCTTTATTTGCCTCAATTGTTAAACAAGTCCACATACACACACTGCAGGTGGAGAAGCTAGCTAGCTAAGGAGACTGAAAGGTACACTGAATACCGGACAAGAAAGAAGATAAGTTCTATTAACTTTCTTGAATCAAGAATCAAGTGAACAGAAAAGTAAAACTTCCATTGATGAAGTCAGAGTTTACAAGAAGAATGAAACAGAATGAATGAATCCAAGTTGATCTTGTCTACTGTTTAAATAGTTGTTTCTACAGCTAGGTACTATCTTTAATGCCTACAGTACAACATGAAAATTTTTATAACTACTTGTTGTCTATTCTTGGGCCGATTTTGTGTATATAAATGTGGGTGTGGGTTGCACTTTCAAATTAAATAATGATCTGTCAAATCGTTCAGAAAAGTTACATTGTCAGTGTGCCCATGTGCGTGTTGGAGGGCATGTGATTGTAAGATGAAATCGGACGATGAAGTCTTCCAAACCAATGAAAGTGTAAAACCAAACTAATTCAAACATACTCAATTTCCGTCCGTAAGTAGAATATGGAGGGGGTAAGATGTACGCAGTCATACCTGTGAGGAGATTGTTTCCGTAGAGATCCCCGGCTCAAACCTAGTAACATAGATTTCAAATTTCACGCTCCGTAGGGTTTGAACCTGAACCACTCTTTTAACCACTATGGCACCCTTGTGGGTGTAAACCAATGGAAGTGTCATTTCCCTATATATAAGAAGGGCTTTTTAGACATTTCACGGCCAATTTTTTTTATCTTGAAAGCATGCAACTTTTCACTAGTACCTAGGTGAAATGAAAATTGTCATAGTGTACAGGCCTGCCCAAAAATGTCCGATAACTACAAAAAGCCCAAGTAAAGGTTCAAATGCTTGTTGAATACGAAGCCCACCGCCAAAACTCCTCAAATCCACCTACACCCAAGCTCTTAGCTTTGGCCTTACCCGATTCAATTACATCCGGGGGTTGACATACTAGTTGGTCCCCCGAAAACATTTTAAAGGAGCGATGATCGAATTCGTTTATCATCAATCCAAGTGGTATAAAAATATTCATGTAGTAAGTTCAAGTGATGTCGTTATGATAATAAAAGACTAGTATTATGATGATTAATTTAGTCCAAAGTCGACCTAGACATGAAACATGCATGGTATGGTCCCCTACCCAGGGATGATAATTTTCAATAATCACATTTATCACTTTCTGAATATTACATGCTCCTACTGATGAAAACGACTTTAAATTTATAATCCATAAAACAAACACATTGGACAAAAATCACGTTGTATATTGCAACTAAGATATGTCAAAATCAAAGTATAAACAAAACAAAGAGCCAAATCGATAATATTATGATCAATAATTGAATTCAGCACAGCCAGTTTTATAAACCCAATGAGAGAAATCAAGTTACAGTACATGTTGATTTTGGTTGATAATTACATCAGTACTAGACTAGATTGTAAACTTGCAGAGTCAAAACTAGTGTTGTAAATGTAACCCTAATCTTTGATCGTGATCTTTCGACTACTCAGGTCTTAGTAGTCCCTCCAATCGTGAAAGCGGCAGAAGCCCGCAAAACTGATGCTAACCAAGCTTGTTATTGATCACCATGAAGTGGAGTCCCAACACATAGCAAGAAATTCACTTTTCACTCTACAATAAGAGATAAGCACCATTCAGTCAGCAGAGATAGAATTCATGCAGTAACAGAGGACAAAACCGTGACTGAATGCAGCATGCTTGTTCACGCATTCTATTAGATTAATTGCAACATGCTTAGAGGAAACTAGCTTTTTTGTGCACAATCGAATTGCACTCATCATACCCCCACGATATCGTGTGTCTAATAATGCTTCCATTTTAATGTACCAACCAACAGAAACAATGGTAAGAATCCAGTGTCAAGTGGAACTTACTCTAATTAGCAATTATCATGAGCAAAAGAAGATAGCAGATCCAACATTTTAAAACTAATGTACTTTTGCTTTTAGTGGAGCCCAAGATATCAACCTTTCCAATCCACCAAACCAAAACTTTCCTCTTTCAACACTCACCTATAAAATACTCCTTGATTTAGTCAGATCCTGCCAAATCACTTCGCTCTCATTTCTGTTTATATATCCTTCCATAAGTGTAGCATTAAACTTTAACATGCTTGTTAACTTCCATTCTATAAGAAACACCACACCACGACATTAACCCTGCATAGAAGTCAGTTTCAGTGGTCCTGTTCTTCTCGATTTAAGGGAGAGAATTTCCTAAAGGTCAGTCAGTCCAGCATGGAATCTAAGATCCCAGAAAAGAGAGTGACCAACAACATTTTCACTCCACCATCAGATAATCCACCAGAAACACCCGGGCAGAGACGAAGCTTAACTCAAGCACCTTTTGGTTCCAAAAAACATTTCACTGCTCAAGAAACTATCAAGTACGGCCTTTTATGGATTAACTTCTTCTTTCTCCAATTTTAGGAGTAATTCATTGCCATTATGATCAACTTTCTTTCATTATTATTCTGCATAACTAGTCTTTACGTGACTACTGCATATGAAAGAATTCTAAGGAACACAGTTTAACCTAACATCCAGTATTTCTGCCTTTTCTTACCTTGCCCCCACAAGAAGAATTAGCTCCTGGAATGTTGGAGGCATCTCACCACCAGATATAATAAACCTCGAGGAGTTGCTCGACAAACAAAACGGAGTTGCAGATATTTATGTTTTTGGGTAATATCTTACTTAAATTTTAAAAGTAGCATCTAATATTAATATTATTTGAGGATTTTCATGATGACTAATGTAGTCATACAATTGTTAGCAGGTTCCAAGAAATTGTGCCTCTCAGTGCTCGAAATGTTTTAATGCCAGAAAATAACGATATTTCAATGAAATGGAACTCTTTGATTGAAGCAGCTCTCAAAATGAGAATGCTTACAGAGGACGGACTACAAAAGGCAGAAGTAGGAGAGATTCAAAGAATTTATCCTCTGAAGGCACGCAGTTCCAGTAACTCAAGGTGCTGCAGAGTTTGAGTGCATAATCAGTAAACAAATGGTAGGAATATTCATTACCGCGTGGGTGTGGACACTGCTACTTGTTATATCAGCCATCCAAGCGTATCCTGTGTAGGCTGTGGTATCTTGGGCTGCTTGAGAAATAAGGTAATAACTAGCTTTAGCTCTGCTGACTAGAATTTATAAGAGAGAATAAATAAATAAATCAATAAATGAAGCAAGAACACCTTCTCAGGATTGAATCACCTGTGCTGTCTAATTATTTCAAAATGTTTTCACCCCATCAAGTGACAAGAAAGAAACTAACGTGATCTATACTTGATTGATAACAGGGTTCAGTCTCAGTGAGATTTTTCTTGCATGAAACAAGCTTTTGTTTTGTGTGTAGTCATTTAGCTTCAGGCAACAAAGAAGGAGATAACAGACGACGAAATACTGATGCGGAACATATACTGATGAGCACTCTTTTTCCCAATCCCCTGCAGAATCTCCCAGGAAACATCCTAGACCACGAGTATGTACACTGAATCTAACGTTACGATGTTATCATAGATTATGCTGCCTACCATCAATCACTTGATAACTTTATGGACAGATATAATAGGTAGGACAAATTCTGATATTTCCCGATATGAAAACCTTTTCTCCTATTTCAGGATATACAAACCTTTGATTCCCTCTCTTCCCTAATCCGGACCTGTGAAAAATGTTGCGGGAATCAAACTTTCAACCACCTACTGCCGAATGCTATATAAGAAGACATTAAACAATTTCAATTTGGTTGAAGGTTGATCATTATTTGGAAGTCTACAAATTGTCTTACTTCCAACAATCAGTATGTTAAAACAGAATTATATTTGTGTTCATAAGCTTAAAATACATATCTCCTAACATTACAAGTTGGTTCTGATATTGTACAGTCGAGTTATTTGGCTAGGCGACTTGAACTACAAGATTTACCTGCCAGAGAGTACAACAAGATCCTTGGTAAGGAATGAACTTTGGAGCAGCTTATTGAAATATGACCAGGTAACACGAATCCAATGAGCTAATTTTAGTTAGCGTGTAATCTTCTCAAGTTAGCGTAACTGACCTTTATCCTATGTTAAATTATGGAATTCTTTTAAACAAAGCTGAAAGCTGAGATGACCAAAGGCCATGTCTTCAATGGTTGGAATGAGAAAGAAATTGAGTTTGCACCTACTTATAAGTATGATCGAAATTCAGATGAATATTATGGTTCCAATAACAAAATAAAAGAAAAAAGGAGCAAAGCTCCTGCTTGGTGAGTCACCTTTGCCCTCGAAATCCATTTCTCAACTCCCATCACAAAACTGTGAATAGTTTGATGAAAGAGAGTTTTGTAGGTGCGACCGGATAATTTGGTTTGGAACAGGATTGCAGCAGATCCATTACAACAGATGTGAATCTAGATTATCAGATCACAGACCAGTTCGTGCAATTTTCATCGGACATGTCAGCTTTGTACCCATAAAAGGACCAGGAAGTATTTTGGAAGACAGATTCCTCGACCTATCAAAAGATTACACATTCGCATAACTTAATTCATGTATTTTATGGCCTATAGTACTTTGGAGCATTACAAAATATTATCCCACGCGCCCACTGCCAATGATTGAAGAAACATAAAAGAGTGATGAGGAAAAAATAAAAAGAAAGGGCATCAGTAAAAGACAAATGGGACAAGTGAAAGAGCAATGGTTCTTACTGTAAGATGTAGAAAGTGCCATGAATATCATTTTTTGGGTATCCTGGAAGGGTATATATTATATGACAAAACAAAAGAAAAGAAAAAAGTGTAAAAAAGCTATCAAACAAAAAAAAAATTGTACTCACTTCGATTCGAACACAAGCCAGCAATGATAGAACCTAAATCCTCAACCACCGGAGGAAGTCTCCATTTTATTAATTAGATGTGTGATATAGTATATATTTCATGTGACTACACATTAGAATTTCCGACCCGGTTCCAGATCTCGCATGTCAAACGACGCGCGAGTTCTGGAACCGGGTCGCGCTGTGAAATGATTCAGGATCCGCGAATTTTGTTGCATATTTGGAATGAGACGGTGAAACCGTCTCATGGGAGTTTTTGTGAATAATGATTAAGTAATAATTTTTATGGTCAAGATGGTATGGTTATCTAATGTATGCAAACAATTGTGCAAAATAGTCAAAATATAAGGTAAAAATCGGAGGGACTAGATTGTAATTTTCCAAAACTTCAAAAGAACAAAAAAAGAAGAAGAAACAAGATGAACCGTGACGAATCAGAGGATGGTGATGGTGAGCTGAGAACTCGCCATCACTATTCAGTATTCTTCTTCTTTAGTTTGTGTGATTGCAATCTGACTCGTCTTTCCGTCTCTCGCTCTCTTCCAATTGTTTGCGTTCTTTTAAAATTCACCTATTGTGTTGTGACTAGATTAATTTTCTTACATTCAAATGCACTTCTTTCCTTCAATAAAAGTAGAAGGCCTTCAATTTTGAATTGTATCCACTCTAAATTTCAACTACTTTATTAGTCATTTTATCAGTTTTCAAACTTCTTATCCGATGTCAGTCACTTCATCGAGTTTCGATCACCTCGTCGAGTTGTTTTCCAAACATGGCTAATGTCTGATGCAATGCGAGAATCTTTATAGAGAGTCGAAGAAGTAGTCAAAGATTGGCCGAACTTGAGTTACTATTCATGCATGAATAGTAAATAGTATTTTTGGCTTTTCGGATTTTATTTACTTTCGTCATTCGTTTAGACCTCTTTTAGTTATTTCCTTAGCTACTTTACGTCAAAACTAGGGTACGCGTTAATTTCAGTTTTCACTCGTGTTTGGCTAGATTTCATTGTAAATATATCCCACTTATCTTTATGTTCTCATTATCTGCTTTCGATTTACATCAGTTGGCATAAGAGACATGATTTGTTTATTTTAATGGCTTCTGGAAGGGAGCAGAGGATTGGCGATAAGATAACGCACATATTGCGACTTCATGGTCGGTCAACACTACTCGGGGGTTTGCCTGGGGTGACACATTTGGCTTTGGAGGTATGAATTATCGCATTATTCCATATACCCCAGTTTCTGAAGACTATTGAGATTGTAGTCATATTTTTTGTTCGATATTTCAAATAATGAGAGAAATTATGAGTTTGTTTTGGATAGAGGTATCACGGAGAATATAATCACCAGTCCTCTTGTTGCGGATACGGGCCTTGCCGTCTTGCCCCACCCGAAGCCATACGACCTAGGGTGGATTATGGGGGCCGAAATGATTGGAGTGAGCTTGCAGTTTAGGGTTCCATATTCATAAGGGAATTTGTATGACCGTGAAGTTCTTTGTGACGGTGTAAACATGGATGCTTGCCTGATGCTATTTGGCCGCCCTTGGTTGTTTAATCTAGATGTTGAATATCATTGGAGTGATACTACCTCCTGATTCATTACCGGCAATAGACACATTGCTAAAACCGATGAAAACAAAGGTGAATCTACGGGGAAGCATAGAGACCGACCCCCTTAATGCTATAACTACTAATTTCTGAGGAAAAGTATTCTCAGGACTTACACGTGTGTCAGGATGTACCTAGCAAGGTAGGAAAAATGTTATCTGAATTCTCTGAGGTTACATGTGATGGAATTCCATCGACTTTGCCACCAGAAAATTGTATTCAACATGCTATTGCTCCGAGTCTCAAGGTATTGAATTTAGCACATTGTCCCATGGGTTCAAAAGAAAATCTCCTTAAAAGAATTGAGCCCCAAGTGAAATTTTTTGATATGTTATTGTTTTCTATTGAAAACAACGTGATTCAAACTAACCATGAACAATTCACGATAGAGTTTCTACAAGAATTTGTTAGAGTGATGTATAAAAAGTTTCTCTATCATTTCTGAATAATTCGAGGATAGTTCTTTTCAAGGATGGGTGAGATTGCACTTATGTAGTTTGCAACTTGTGCAAAGCTCAAATATGGATTGTTTGAGTGATTAGTGGTGCAATTTGGACTTTCCTATTCTTTTGGTGGTGAACTATAATTGTTGCGAATTTATTTCATTGATTCGGGTGCCTTGGCTAGCTAACCAGTTTGTTATTTTGTTGTAATCGGTATAAAAATATCAACAGAGATGATCTTCAATATGTCGAGGACTGTGAAGTATAAAGGAGAAGACAAGATTGTCCAAGGAAGGCCCCGTGTTCTTTCTACTTTGCCCAGTTTTAGTTTTATTGGAATCCCAAGCTTTGCAGTTGTCCTTGTACGAGCTAACATAATAGCGTTTGCTCCCATAGGAAAAAGGGTGATTCAACACCTGGAGGTTGAACCTATCTTGCGTTGGGGTTTGAAGGCATACGTTCGCCTCAATGGCGTAATAGATGAAGATGAAGATTGCTCCGGGCTTAGAAGTACAATTCGAGGGTGAGTTACTTTTGCAAAGAGGATGACTGATGTAGTAGGAGAATCCTAATCAAGACTTAGTCAAAGATTGGTCAAACTCGAGTTACTACCATGAATAGTTTTGCATGAACGGTGTTTTCAGCCTTTTGAATTTCATTTAGTTTCCATATTAGTTTTGAACTCTTGGTTATTTCCATACTCATTTTGAACTCGTATTGCTTATTTCTTGTTGCCCAAGTATTTAATCAGTATTAAAGTAATGGTTGGTGGAGATTTTTTCCATAATTTGATTACTATAAAAGATTTTACGTTACAATTAGGTGTTTATCTTGAGAGATTTCCTTCTCTGCGAGTTTTTGAGTGTGTATCAAGTGGCACGCACTGTAAGGCATGTATGTTTGACTGGGGAAGTGGTTTGAGTAGTATCAAGATGAGGGCTTATAATGAAGTTGTTGAAGTACTTTGATTGATCTTTTACGCAGCGTGCAGGGTAAAGTGAACCCCAAACAATCAGCACTTTCTTATTCTGAGAAAACCCAATAAAATAAAAATAACCAAATATCACCGATCCACGAAAAATAACAAAGAGTTAGGTCTTATTCTCTTCGCATGATATTAGCTGAACTAAATGAATCTGAACTAAACTGATGTAATGGAGTTCAACTGAACTGATCTGAACTGAATTTAATAATTAATAATAACTACAGTGAATTGAAATTAACTGAATTAAATTTATTGAATCTAAACTTAACTTAAAATTTTTAAGTTAAAAAAATATGATATTACTGTTACCTTTAATTTGAAACAATAAATTAACCAAGATTATAATACAATTTTGCCAAATTAACATACTCTGTACAGCATTATTGATCCTTTGATAGTGCATTGTTTTAGAAAGTTTGCACTACACATGTATGCATATAATGACACTTCAATAAATCTTAAATAAGAACTTTATTGGAATTATTAAACCACTCAAAATTTAGATAAAATTTAAAAGAATTCATTATACTATTTATATTAATAAAATATACCTTTCTTTTCGTACATCAATTTATAAGAACTCTAAAATTAAGTGTGCTTACTTTGAACAATTTTAGAATTGGTGACCCCTAAAATTTTTTCCGAACGCACATAAATGAGGATAAGGTGAGCATGAAAGGATATGTGTTAGTTTGTTCGGCTGATATATTGCCCAGAGAGCAGTCATTTGTAACCGAAAGGGTCCGACATCAGCTCATAAGGGGTTGGGGAGTTGCAAATGAGACAACATTTGTAACCGCGCCAGCCCAAAGGGTCGGACCTCGGTCCACAAGGGGTTGGAGCATTACAAATGGCATAAGAGCCAAACCAACCGAAATTGTAGGAGCAAGTCATGCACAGATGGTTGGTCCTGACAAAGTTATGATGCGACGGGGACATCGCGCAATTAAGGAGAGGTGATTGTAACGACCTAAAGTTCAGATAAGACTTAAAAAGGATTGATTGATTATACTACTTATACCAACAAGATGCACCTTTCTTTTCGGACATCGATTCATAAGAACTCCAAAGTTGAGCGTGATTACTCTAGATCAATTTTAGAATGGGTGACCCCCTGGGAAGTCTCCTCGGCGTCCACGAGTGAGGACAAAATATGCGGAAAAATACATGTGTTAGTCTGTGGGATCAGTATATCACCCGGAGAGCAGTCACCTGTAACTGAGCCGGTCCAAAGGGTCGGACTTTGGCTCATTGGGTCTAGACGTTGCAAGTGAGACAACATTGGTAACCGCACCGGCCCACAAGAGGCTGGGGAGTTACAGATTGTAACGATTCGAATTTTCCAGTTCGTTATTTTCTGACTTGAAAATTAATTTGGACCTTGGTTAGTCAATTTTAATTAAAACCCCAGTCGTTTCCAATTCTCTTTAGATTCAGTCCAAAAGAAAGCCCACAAGAAAGTCCAACTCCTTTAAACCCTTTCCATCAACTTCCAGAAAGAAAGAAAAGAATACATCTATCTGACGTTAGAAAAAAAGAAGAAAGCGATGACAGAAAGAAGAGAAAACGGAGAATAAAAGGGAAAAAAAGACGAGGATTCCAACACCCATCCCCATCCTCATCCTTTTTCATCAGTTTTTTCAATAACAGGCAAGTGGAGTTAGGTTTTTATGCTTAATT
The DNA here is from genome assembly GCA_036897905.1 of Aragoa cleefii. NCBI lineage: Eukaryota > Viridiplantae > Streptophyta > Magnoliopsida > Lamiales > Plantaginaceae > Aragoa > Aragoa cleefii. The sequence continues at coordinate 2,338 of JAYMSH010000240.1, read as the reverse complement.
ATAAAGATGCATGACCTAAGTTTAAATTATGTTTTTAATTATGAATTAGGATTTCGATAACAGGGCTTGCCGCCTGGATATGTGAATTTACAGGATATAGGGCTTACTGTTTGCATTATGTGCGTATGTGGAACTTGAAGTTCCGAATGTGCGAATTGATTGATGATATTATTATGTTATTCATATGTACATGATTATGATGTATAAATTTGAATGCCTACGTATAATGTGATGTATAATGTTTGTTTTATTGTTTGAATTCATGTTGTGTGTTGAAAGCGTAAATTCAAAAGAATGTTCAAAAGAATTTTTAAGAAAGAGAAAGAGACACGAAAAGAACAACAAAAAGTGAGGGACGACACAGCGCAGTGGCTGCTGTAAGCACAGCAGCTGCTCGGGGCATTTTCACCCCGAGTAAAAAGAAAAAAAAAATTATATCTAGAACTAATGGAAGACCATAAAAGGTATGTTTGGGTAAAGATTAAGAAGTCGTGCGTTCATCCTTCCAAAAGTTCAATGAATTATGAAGATTTAAGTGTTGAATGAAAGGTTTAAAAAACATGGTTGGCAAAACACTTGCCTAAATTACTATAAGGTATTGACTACTAAGGCTCCATAGTCTTCGTAGTTTTTCTCAAACTTCTATACGAATAAGATGTTTGCCCCAAAAACTTAATGAATGAAAGAATGATTGATTGAAGACAAAGAAAGGTTGAATATGTGTCATTAGTGGCTTACGTTATGTTTTTTAGTTGAAACGTTATGTTGGGTACCACTTCGGTGGATAAGTACCTTAGGAGCTAAGGCGAAAGCAGGTGCATTATGCTGGGTACCACTTCGGTGGATACCCTAGGAGCCTATACGTTATGTGTATCGGTGGGCATAAGATGAGTTCGCCACTAATGGTAAAGCTTGCATAGACAACCAAAGTATGAATAAGAATGTTGATTCTAGCTAAAGATAAGAATATAGTTTGAATAAAAAAGGATATGAATGAACATGTTGATTACAGCTAAAGACAAGAATAAAGTTGAATCAAAATGCATAAATAAAAACGATCAAGTTAAAGTTCAAAAAAGGCTTGAGTTGTTTAAAGTAAGAATCGTTCCAAATCAAAGTTCAAAAAGGATTTGGAAAGTTTAGTGAAAAGAAATTCAAGTTGAAGTTCAAGATGAACTTGAATTTAATCGAATCAAAGAAAGTGACTTTCAAGTCTCAAGAAAATCAAGGAATTTATATTTCCAAATATTGTATATTCAATGGATGTTTTCTTATGTTATGCAATGTGATGATAATGATTATGTGTTATGTGAAGTATATGTTTAGATCATTCCTTGCGAGCACAAGTAGGAGTCTCAGCCCCGATCCCCCTTTTGTCGCTCAGGTGATGTACATGTTGTAGTGGACGGAACCGTATGAGGATCAGTATTCACCACTGAACTTTTATTCCAGTTTTTAAGACATTGATTATGTTTGTTTTCGACACTTTTATGAATTGTAATGAGTGCGTTTTGAGTGAGAATTTTTACTGCATTTATGATCTCGCTGCTTTCATTATTATGAAAACGAACTATGACGCCCTAATCGTCCATTTCGAATTACCGTTTAAAGTTTTAAATTTTTCCGCTTTTTGGGTTTCATGCTTTAAGACGCACTGTATTTTTGGTAATTCATTTAAAATAAAACGGGGCGCTACAATGTCAGTATAATATATTTAAATTGCACATATTTTGAAATGTTTCATATAAAATCATGCGTGCGGGGACCGTGTGCCAAGCTCCTAGTATTGCATACAAAGTTCTAAAGTCAAGTGGAGTTAAATTTTAAAATATATTGAATTAAGTTTAGTTCAATTTTAATAAATTTATTTCAGTTAAGTTTTACTAAATTTATTTCAGTTAATTCAGTTCATATAATTAGTTCAATTAATAACAGTTGAGTTTAATTAAATTTAGTTCATTTTGGTTAGGCTTCTATTAGCCAAAGTTTTATGTACACACTACTCAAAGATTAATTTAGACAAAACGAAGTTAAACAACTTAACAGAATCCCTTTTAGCCTCAGAAATCTCTTAGTAGTTCTTTTTTCCCGTCCAAGAATAGTTATAGTCCTTTTTGTCAAATATGGGTTTATCAGCATGAACGAAATGCAATTACTGTACTATTTGTAACATAATAAAATTCATGATATGGAGCAACAAATCTCCCTTCTTAGAATACATCCGGCAACGACCAGATTCATGAAATAAAATTAAGTTTTCACACATTTTTTGTTTTCTTTTAAAAGAAACAGATTGTCATTGTAAGGATTTGCAGAATAACCATGGCGTACAAGGCGA
>JAYMSH010000239.1:0-12670 GCA_036897905.1 Aragoa cleefii | reverse complement strand
ATCTTCTAATACTTTTATCCGTACCCATTCCAAATGTATCTTCTTTCTTTTTATGACAAATTTTCCTCACATCGGGTTTTTTATTCATCTTTCTTTATGCTTTTTTACTTTTTTATTCATTATCTATAATCTATAGTATTTGTACTTTCACCATTACGCACAATCTCTACAAATTGTTTGATGATTCTCTTTTAAAATTAGGGTCCACCTCATAGGAGAAGATAAGAATTAATTATATTTTGTTTGACAAAACAAATTTATAAGATGACAGAAAACTAAAAAAATAGCTGAAAATGGGTAAAATGTTCGGAATTAATAAAGTAGTTGAAATCGAGAGAATTAAAATAGCATTTGCAAATAGTATCTTAATTGAAATAGAGGGATAGTACTCTTGGATCTTGGTCACAGGCCTGGATAGTTTTTATCCATGACTCATCTAACGAATTGAGGCTATAAATTTTTCATATCATTTCAAAAATAAATAAAGAAGAATGTAATATTTTACTTTCATTGAAAGAACAGTCAAAATTTTCTAAAAATGAGTAGTAAAATTGCCGACGAAGTCTAACTCAGTTAATTAAATTGAGGCATAACGCAAATGTTAGGAGTTTGATTTCCATCGGCCACATGTGGTGCAGTTATATCCATAGTTGCCAATAGCGGTCGGAGCATCAATGATCGTGCCGGAGCTTGGCGGAGCGCCGCGGCGGGGCATTTTACTCTAGCGGTGGGAGGTGGTGATGGGGCATGAGTGTTGGCAATTTACAAGATTTACCTTAGATTTGATGTTGGAGGCTAGTGTGTTTTTGTTTGTTTGGGTCAGATCAAAATTAGGATTTGAATTTGTATAGGTCAGATTTGGCCTAAATTGCAAAAATTCACATTATTATCCATTTTAAATTCAGTCAATTGTAATTTTATGGGGGTTATAAATTTTATTTGTATTAATAATTTCTGAAAATTGGGGGATTTTTTAATACAATAGCGGCCATCCCGCTATTCCATTTTTGGGGGTGGTCGCTCTGCTCCGCTATCCGGTATTGATAACTCTGGTAAAAACTGGAGCACTCTTAACTGTTCATAGAATGATGAAGTGAAAAAATGAAATTCTGCAATGTCAGAAGTATCAAAAGAATTGAGCTACTATAGGAATTGGTCGATTTCGGGTCCAAATTTTGAGGACTCTTATTGAAAAATTAACAGGCTAATCAACATTTTAGCTGCATTATGATAAAAGAGCATGCACGTACTCACACAGCTACCATATGCATATGTCTGACTAAGCCTCAGTAAATGCTCAAGAATTTCCATGCAAGTGGGAAAAACTGAAGATACAAAAACTAAAGCAAATACTCAATGGTAAGTTAAAAGCTATTGGATAAAACATCAGCAAAGAAAGTTCGTATTTGTAGCTAGCATTGAAGCAATACATGGATGCAAGGCTGGTTTTGATCCTTAGGAAAGTCATCTCAAGGAAGAAATAAATGACTATTACGTTCATCAGTCATGGAAAAAGAAAAGAATGCAATACCTTTGCCCAAGCAATCCGCTTATACTGGTTTGCATGTTGCTGCACAATTCTCCGATGCCTTTGAACCCAATCATCACCTAACAAATCTTTGGCTTCAGACCTAAAATTAAGTAACACAGAAGAGAATAATTCAGTGGTCGGAAACAGAGCTGCCAATGGAGCACAACGTAAAAAAGAATGAGGGATTTGAACCTGCGCACTGATCTGACCATATTATGGATGTTGTTCATAAGAAACAAATGAGTAAGGGAGCTGTCTCTATATTGCTTGGATTTTCCATCCAAGTTGGTTTGAAGAGCTTGCATGATTTGCATTGTAACAGCAGCTAACTGAGAGTCCGAGTCTCCATTTTCAAATTCTTGGAACAATTGCTTCAATGTTGACTGGTAGCTACAGAACAGAAAACACCAAAACGAATCTTAGAGCATTATAATCATGTACTTGAACATGGATTGAATACCACATTAACTACTTTTTAGCAACATTCATGTACTTGCAAGTTAACACATCAAAAGTTTTATACATCACAAAACATGCAGTTCAAATTGTTAACATAGGTCAAGTTAATAATCCAAAAGAAAGTTACTACATGACCAAACTACGCCCGTTACTTGAATCACATGACGATTTCAAAGTTTCTCTTCAGGAGGGAATATTTACTGTACATATAGAGGACAACTAACGACGAGAAAAAGGCATGCAACTACTGCAATTAAAGATGCACACAACAGAAAATGAATTTAGTATTATATTCAAATCATTCACAAATTAAAGAAGGAAACTTATACTGCATAAATATTGATTTACAAATATGGAAAATATAAAGTTGATAGTTGATCATTCACCAAATTATTTTGTTGCTAAAGCAAAAATCCTGTTCTGTTTCCAGCTTTGAACCACCATGTACAGATTTGGGCGCGCATTAAAGAATATAGACACTTCAAGATAACATCTACTTAAAATTTTACCAGGTCGAAGATCCAGCGCAAAATACTTCAATTATAGATCACATTTGTTGATACTCAATTTCTTTTAAGAAGCTTTACTTGTTTATAGTGAGGTGTATGAAATGGTTCTCTCCTTAGTCCAAATCTGGCGACCAAACTTGATGTCAAGCATATTAGTGTTGCTATAACATGAGTTGAAAGGTACAAGGATGCAAAAAATAAGATAATAGCCTAAAATTATATCTATTACAATGTGAAACATAAAACATTCACCCAGAGGAGGAAAAAAACTCCATTTGATATTGTAACTTTTTCGCACTCCACTCTGGTACTGTATCATTTTCATTCTCGCTTTTGTTACAATAATTTTCCAAATATTCTATTTTGGTACTTAGATCAAAATTCCACCGAGAATAAATTTTCCGGGGAAATTAGGGCACAATTCGATCCCACTTCACTAATTCGTGACATATTTTACTTATTCATTCGTCATTCGCCCAACTAATTCGCTAATGCACCATAAATTGTTCTTCTCCTAATTCTTCTTTCCCTAATTCTCCTGGGGTTAATTCTTCAACTAATTCCCCGCCACTATACTTTCACTGAGCTCCAATCGGTATTCCAATTTGGATCTCTTTATCAGAGCTCCAACCGCCGGAGCTCTGCACCAAAGCTCCTCGGAGCTCCGTTCCGGAACTCCGATTTGGAGCTCCACCGGCGGTGAAAGTCTAGTGGTGGTGGCGGGATGAACTCGGTGGTGTGGCAGCGGAGAAATAGTTGAAGAATTAACCCAAGAATAATTAGGGAATGAAGATAGGGGAAGAATTAGGAGAAGACAAACTATGGTGAATTAGCAATATAGTTGGGCTAATTATGAACGAATTAGTAAATTAGGTCGCAATTAGTGAATTCGGGCCAAATTGTGCCCTAATTCGCCCGGAAATTTAATTCTTTGGCGGAATTTTTTATCGGAGTACGAAAATTAGAATTATTGAAAAAATTAATGTACAAAAGTGGCAATGAAAAAGATGCCGTACCCAGATTGGAGAGCAAAAAAGCTACAATACCAAATGGAGTTTTTTTCCTAGAAGAGAAAGTCCTATTTTTGTATTTCTTGCATCTAATACTCTATACCACAAAATTAGCTAGACACACTTTAGAAGATCAGTGATATGATTCAAAACCATAACATTCAATGCAAGGATAAAATTTGTTCACTTACTCAAACAAGAATTTGACATAGTTAATCACATAACTCGTCAAAGGGTGTACAGTCCCATCTGCAACAGCAGTTTTTGTTGCATCCTTTTCAACAGCTTCTTCAAAGTCACCAAAAGTCTCTTGTGCAGTTTGTGCAAGCCTCTTTGTCAATCCCAAAGCAGACTCTCTAATTTCATTGCACGCTTTACCTCTAAAGAGGGCTTCAATCTGCAAAATTCAGCAATGTAGTTAACTTGAACATATGTTGGCATGCTTCTCGACGTGATAAGATTAATACCGAAGCCATGCTCATTCAGACTCATATCAATCTGTTGCAACCACAGAATTCTGACATCCATTATACATGCAAGTAGCTCAAAATAATAATGATTGATTGACTCAAGAACTTCGGCAAATAGACGACCAAAGAAAACTTGGTTAACTGTATACATAAAGACATGGAGGTCAAAGGATTTAATCCGTATCTGCTGATGATTGACTCATATCCTCGACCTCACAGCATTCTATAGACTATCCAAATGGAGTATGATAAGAGGCTTATGATAATTGTTCCAATGAGATTCAGTGGGTCAATCATAAGTTCTGAGACCACTCACCCTTAGATTTTTATCAGAGATTCTTCTTAATTTTACAGTTCTAGTTCAGGTGATTACCTCAAGTTCTTTCTCCTTTATCTGAGATTATAAATTATGCTCTTCCAGAAGAAACGGAAAAAGAAAGAACGAAAAAAAAAAAGACAATCTACAAGTGTTTTATCAAATGCACGAGTAGTCTTATTTTTCTGATAAGTTGCACAAGTACACTTTCAGCACAATGATGCCGATCTGTCAACCCCATAAAGAATTGTTCAACAGAACAATAACATATATATTCTTGCAAATAACCTCAAAGGTCGGATTAAGTCACTACTAAGACAAGAAAACTGAGAAGAATGAATATCGCACCAGCATCACTCCTGGCATATTTGCTATAATAAGAACAGTACCTCCAAGTGAAGTTCTCGCATTATTTCATACATATCTAAAAGCACAAATAGTTTCTCAGGTGACCGCTTGCTTTTAGCAATTGCATCTCCAAAGCTAAGTAGCACAGCGACACTCCCCGCGGTAACTTCAGCAAAGGATTGATCCATGAGAGAATCAAAACCCTCAAATATTTGATCACAGACTTTACGTTCTCCAGCAAACAGTAATTTGACCTGTTCAAGCATCAAGAGTTAATCTCCAAAAAAAAAATGCAGGAGCATCATAAGAAGAGAATTTACAGCAATCCGCATAAAATGGATCCAATTCCCAATCTTAGCTTCCAAAACCTCCCATTGCATCTTCTGGACGTCATCTTTGCTGAGCTTTTCAACTCCCAATTTACGAAGGCTTTCTTCTAAAACTGGAGAACGGGCATCCCTGGGGAAAAATAACATTTCATCGTGTCAAAAAATAAATCATGAATGTACTGTAGATGGCTCTGAGTTAGACCCTCAATAGAGAAGTCTTTCGCATGTCACACTCAACAATACCCTCTATCCCAAACTTATCTTCCCCTATCTTCCATTTGTATCCGTCCCAAACCTATCTACCTTAAAGATTCTCCTCCCACTACATATTCTTTATTCATTCTCTCTTATACAGTTTCACTCATTATTCATTCTCTCTCATATTTAACACCCACTTGCAACTTTTATTCATTATCAACTCGTCCTTTCTTAATCTTAGTGCACATTTCGATAGGGGAGATAAGTTTGGGTCCTTAGGATGGAGTATGCAGCTTCATGATTAAGAAAAGGTAAAGGAAAAGTAAATAAAAAACTCGCAAATTAGAAAATAAAAAAATACATATATATATAAATAAGATTGTTAATCAGGGGGGGGATGGATTTGAAGCAATTTCCACCTCAGAAAAAGGATCGTCGAATTGGAAAAATTTCAAAGATCCAAAAACCTTGGGACAAGAACTTGATCTTTGATCACGTCACAGCATGAAACATACCATTTTGATAAGAACAAAGCACAGACGCTACAGGTCCACTACAAGAGAACAAGCTGAGACTTCTGATAGTCAGAGACTAGAAAGCTTTAAACACATATATCAAGAAAGGATCAAAGCACGTCTAAAGCAACAGCAAAATTAGGCCGACTCACCTCCATCACTTTTTCATAAACACAATGCCATGACGTTACGACTGAGTGACTAACACCGCAGCTAACTAATGTTGGGTGGATCATAGTTGCCGGCCAAGTAAATTTCTATCCCGTCAGATAGAGCAGAGAAAATAACCCTACAATATATCCCCATTTGATTCAAGCCGCTCATACACATGCTTACTATTCTGAAGTTGCTTATCTCACGAAATGGTATTGCAGAGAACATAAGATATGAACTGCTTACTGAATACTGATAAAGCTCCACAGTGCAACATAAAGGTGTTTACCTGTATATTTTCTGCAACTGTTGTTGATCCCCAGCCTGAACCATCTGTTGTGCTAGATCATGCAACAGTGGCAAAATTCTAGGAGGAATTAGAGTTGGCATTGTATACGCAGCATTTTCTGAACTATTGCTGTGATTTTCATGATGACCATGTGATGATGGAATCTTGCCAGTAGCATCTCCAGGTGATCCTGATGACGGTCGCATAGAATTGGGAAGGCACTCAAAAAGCCGTTCAGGTTCCACAGGTTTACTGGAGAAGTGCAGAATTAGCATAGAAATAAAGCTCAGTGTACAAGCACATTAAACTATGCACTTGTTTGGTACTTGGTATGTAAGGAGTGAGCTTACAAAAGGAAAGCAGCAAATATTACAATCAATCATACAGTTTCCCTATTAATACAGGTAAGTCCACACTGGTAATCCTTTCAGAAAGATGACCTACTAATTTACAGTTGTTGCCATCGGTATACAATGTATGAAATCACGAGCTTCATAATTTGGTGGTGATCTACTTTTAGAGAAAGCAATTATATTCAATCAAAAGTACAGCGGTACCATCCCTTAGATTAAAAATAAAATAAAACTCTTCTCCACCTACCTCATAATTGATTCAAGCAACAAAACACCCCCCTTGAGCAAAATTGAATGGTAAGAACAGAAAGAAAAGATCCAATGTGATATAAGTTGCATCTAGATTAACAATGGTTTTACCCACTTTGCTTTGTTCACATGCGTGCTGTGACTTCTCAAACATGACGCAGATGTTTTACTTTTAGACTTGAAGCGCTTTTCCCGAGACCAACACTGGGACATATTCAAATTGTTGGATGAATCAATCTTTGGCAGTCTTGATATTTATTCTATTCATTGTTACTATTTGTATACTTTTTTATTTTTTTGAATGACACAGAACCCGCGCCCCACTACTCTTTGGGTGTAGCACACTGCTCATATTTTAAAATCCAGTGATGTGCCTTATTTGGAGGATTAGACTCTTGGATTTCAATTTCAAAATGGCTTTACTTCCTCAAAAGGGGTTGAGCATTTAAATTTCTTGATGAATGATCTCGAAGGTTTATTCAAAAGAGAAAAAATAATACACAGGTGTATTTTCAATGAAGATTACAAAGAAACGTCAAAAAATCATGAAAGTTTTATCCTAGGTGTCTTAGCCAACGCATTAAACCACAAGAACAAAGTCTGGAACACAACATTCTGAAGCTTCACTATTATTCCTCTCCCTCCAAAGACGCAATATAATACATCCAGGGATCATATTCCATAGAGTTTTCCAATCCTTATCCCTGAACTCCCTTCCCCAAGCCCGAATTACATCCTCTAATCTTCTAGGCAATGCCCAATGTAAGTGTTGCAACAACAAAATTGCATTCCACAAACCACGGACTATATCACAATGCAAAAATAAGTGTTCACAGACACTCCATCCATTTTACACATAATACACCAATTAATCACGTCGCCACAAATTCTCAGTACTCAACACTTTCCGATGCATTGTAGTCCACAACAAAAAAGCTGCTCTATGTGGCAGGTTGCTTCTCCAAATAGACTTCCAAGGAGAATCCCTTTCCGTTGATCCCAACCAAGATTTGTAAAAAGAGCTAACTGAGAACTTATCATCTCGAAATAAAGTCCAAATACATTTATCAGGCTCCCAGGATCTAGTTTTAACCTCATATGAAGGAGCTAAGAGATCAAACTCTTCCAATTCCCAATCATTCAAATTTCTCACCAGTAATATGTTGCAGCAAATTCTTCCATCATCAGCCTCCATAATGCTATTTACCATTGCCAAAGGATCTGTGGCAATACGGAAAAATGACGGAGAGCTTGCTTTCAATGGTGAATTCTCATTCCAATTATCACTCCAAAAACTAAATCGTAGAGCCATCACCAATTTCAAAATGTAATCTCTTGTTGAACTCATCCCAACCTTTCCTAATGAACTTCCATAAACTTACACCATACGGACCGACAGAAGATGCTAATGTTTTTTTTTTTTTGCTCAAAATAAGTTGTCAACATTTAAACTTGTTTTACAAAAGATGTGAGGTGCTGGGTCGCAATATATAGCCGGAATTCTACCTGAATATGTTAAAACTAAATATTTTCTTGTTCGGATACTAAAATTGACATAGTAAAGGCTCTATATAACACCTAAATAACCTAAATCATGTTTGACGTAATTTTTCTTTACTTTTAGTCTCAAAGATTGAAAAAAGCTTTTTAAACCAAAACCCTAATCGTGAATTTGGATAAGAGAACTTAGGAGAAAAACATCCGATATATGTTAAATATTACTTCATGATCATGCTTATTGAATTTAGATATTAAAACAATTTTTTACATTTTCCGGCAGAAAATTCCGGCCCATTGGGCCTCTTTTGTGAAACAATTTTGAAGGTTGAGAACTTATTTTGACACAATAAAAATAAAAAAAATAAACATTAGCACCTTTTGCTAGTGAAATCTAAAAGTTCAACATCTTTTGAGGAATTAACCCTTCAAAATGGTAATGTGTGCTTTTGAATATATAAATTACCCCAGAGATCCATATAAATTAGAGAGAGTCAAAATCTACGGGGTTGGATTCTTCTAGTAAATATGTTGCACCCATGTTGTTGGCGAATTATAAGTTTATCATAGAAAAAAGTCCAAGTATAGAAAGTAGTAACTTAGTAGTATTTGTTTATGTAAATTTCCATATTTAATTAATTAATTTTCTAGTTGGTTCCCATTTCCTAATTAGTTTTGATTTCCTTCATTAAGTATGTTTTAGGACTATAAATACAGCCCACAAATTTTCTTATTGAATATTTACAATCAGATCGATTGCTGAGCTTTGCTCAATTATTCCTTTTGGTTGTGGAGTCTCTTTTCGATTCTTCATTGTTCTCTATCAAATTTCGTTGAAATGATTTGCTGGTAGAGCAAAACACAAACCCAAACTATAATAAAAAATGGTGTGAATGGAGGTTGAGAGACCGACCAATATCAATTAAAATAATATACTAAATCATGAAAGAATCCTTATAGAACATAAAGAGCCCATGAACAGGACTCTCAGGTTATAGATTGTTAGTAAAATGACCTGCCATCTGGGTATGTTCGAGTGTGCCTCAATCAAACACTTATTGACATAACAACGATTAACAAAGCGGAAACCAAACCTGTAAGATAACAAAAGCTGTGTGAACTCCTCTGCCAGTTTTGATATAGCCTTGGAGAGTAAATTATTCAAATGGTTGAGCACTCCATCACTACTTTTATAACTTTTGTTTTTTCTGAAAAAGTGAATGTTGTTTCTCAGTAGCTCAATTGCTTGAAGATAGCTTTCCAGATCCTCATGTGGACCTTTGAGTATTTTCGCCTCAGCCTACAGTATATTAGATAATAAAAATGTGAACATAATAAACCAAAAGAAATGTAGACTTGATATTGAAAACATAACAATATTTCCCAAAAAAAATCTGATTTGTTAATGTTAAACAGAGAGAAAAATGCTGGTAGATGTAGTAGCTAGCTGTACTGATTAACTTTATTTGTTTGATTGGAATGTCTGGTTTGCCGTGTATACTTAAATTTACAACATTTAATAGATCGACTTGTTAAGTGAGATTGAATGTAGGATGAGGACGAAAAATAAGTAAACAGATGCCAGATCATGTCCAATTGTATATGTGGAGTAGAGAAAGAGAATATAACGTGGATTCAAATACTCACAAGTATTCAGATGGGAGTTCACACAGCCAGGTGTTTTCTTATTCTCCATAACTTCTAAAAATAGCTAGCTAAGCCTCTCACAAAAACAATGACATTGAATCCTTCGATTCCACACTGGAGAAGAAAATTATAATAATAAATCATTGAAAAATACGCTAACATAATCCAACCAATATCTTTCAAAAACCATATATCATGTCAAAGTATCTCATTATAACAAGTTCTTATTTAACATTGAAAACAACTTTTCTAACTTCATATAGACACAAAAATGTAACTAGTTTTGAACAACATAGTTTCAAAAGGCTTCTGGTTTGATACAATTTTATTGGATTCTGAAAAAATGTCCAACGAATGTTAATTTACTGAAGACAGTGAAACCACAATACGATCAAAAGCAAAAAATAAACAAGAAATGTTTAAGAATCAATTTAACATTATGAAGTTAAGAAAAAAGAAAAAAATAGTTTTGACTACTGCAAAGCATCAAAAATTATGCCTTATAATAGTAGAGTTGCTTGTTAGTTAAATATTGTGTTCCGTATTTATTCTAATTATTAAAGCAAACAACTACTCCCTCCATCCCAAAGAAACCCTCACGTGTCTTTTCGGCACACAATCTTATGCAATATGAATAAAGAATGATAAAAGTTAGTAGTGGGGGTCAAAGTATGATAGAATAATAGGTAAAATATGAGAGAGGGTAGATAAAGTATGAGAGAGAGTGGATGTATGGATAAAGTATGAGAGAGGAAGAACAAAGAATTGACGTGTGGGGGTTCCAAACCTTCCAAAAAAAGAAACGTAAGGGTTTTGTTAGGACAAACTAAAATGGAAACCGGGAGGGTTTTGTGGGATCCACCAGTCTTGATTCACAAATCAGTTCCTCTGGATTGTCAAAGCAAGGCATAATAAATAAAATTATATGATATCGACTTCCTTTTCTTTTTCTGATGATCCAGTTAGAACTTCGATGACTGATTGATAACTTTGTAACATGTTGTCACATTATGAATCAAGAAAACACTATTTACCCGCCCATGACAGCTTCCAATATTCTTATCGAAATTCAAGAGATCTATCAAGTAGAAATTTTTGTCGTTTGAGAATATACAATTTCACACTCACAGGATGGCTCACAATATCTGGTGCATGTACCAGTGTTCTTGCATTATGCAACGAGATAGAGCTCACTATGGTTGACATGTTGTAGAGAAGATCACTGAAAGTTATTCTATGCCATTTCTCTAATGATGTTTTACAATTATCTTCCTTGAGACCTGCAGTATTTTTTTTTTATTTGTATTATTTGCGTGCAAGGGGAGTAGAAAAGTTTCGTGAGACAGCAGCTATGTATAAAGCAGTACCAAGTGAATCTGATCTCTGGATAAAGAATCATGAAGCTTTTGAACAGGTCATCTTATGGCTCAGTTATTCACTGTTACTTCAGAAGAGATGCAGGAGCCCCTGGGTTTCTACTTTAGAAGAGATGCCAAGTGAGTTCAGAGTATTGATAAAGCCAAAGCGATGCCCCAATGAACAGTGGAGGAGCATGAGATCATTCTCAAGCCTATATAGGTACTCTGTCTCCTGGGGATGATGTGGACAAACTTGTGAAATATATAACGGTCAACCCAACCTGAGCCCCTTTTGCCTCCAGTTCACCGCTAGTCAGGCAGAAAGATACTACTCAGAAGTTCTGCATATAATATACTCCCTCCTATTCTAAATAATTGTCGTTTTGGGTGTTTTGCCTTTTTAGTTTTTACTTGTCATTCTCACTTTTCAAGGTGCATTAACTCTCGTTTTACATCAATTCTCATAACATAAAGCATTTTGATTGGTTGATGACATATAAAGAGTTATATTTGATTGGAGAACTCTCAATCCCAAAGCTTAATTTAAGGCCTCATAATTATTCTTAAATTATCGTGTCAAAAGCTAAAACGTCAATTATTTAAAATAGGAGGGAGTAAAAATTAACCAAATGCACGTTACTAGAGAGTCAACGAGGAAGCAATTACTGAACTAAATGGAGCTAATTACAAAACGATTGACCTCGGACAGAGATATTTTCGTCTTTTGATTTGGAGAGGAGGATAGGCCAAGTCAGCTTTCATGTATTGGCTTATAGGATATTCACATCATGCTTTTAGATGAATATGATACATGATGTACATGCTCATCTGATGAGTAAATTTGTGCAGGTTTCTTTTGAGGGTGAATCGCTCTTGAGTCCTAATTTAAGAATTTAATTCTTCTCAAGTCCAACCTTCCAAAAACAGTTTTTCTATAGTACAAATTCATTCCTTTAAAGTCCAATTTTTTCCACAGATACCCTTACCCAACCGGTTCTTTGTCTCTATTACTCTGTGCTTTCTTTGGCACTCTCCCCTCTCTGCAAGTCTTGTTTTGTGATGGTGGCGATGGCCAAAGATAATGTGAATTTTAAGGTTTTACAGTGGGGCGGTGGTCAAAGATGTGGGGATGATAGAGCCGGAACAAGCAGATCTGATTTGAGAGTGCAAAGAATCTGATGGATGGGTTCGGCGGTGGTTTGGACATTACAGGCAATTGATAGGTATGGTCGAGACGGGTCTTGCTGCACCAATAACTGGTGCTAGACTGCTAGTTGTATCTGGTGTGATAGGGAAATGACTCCCGGAGATGATACGGAATATGGTAATGGTGATAGTAGTGCTGATGTGGTGGTGACGGTGTTGGTGGTGGCATTGTTGATCAGAAATATTTCACCAGCACCAGGTGATGGTGCAAATGGTGGTGGTGGTGACGGTTT
>JAYMSH010000238.1:0-12683 GCA_036897905.1 Aragoa cleefii | reverse complement strand
ATTAAAGTGCTGACCTGACCAAGCGGTATACCCCTGGAGAATACGAATGATAGCACTGCAATTGGTGGTAGTACCCCTACAAAATATTATAGCATCCTCAGCGTATAATAAATGCGAGGGAAAAGAAATACCAAGACCAACATTGAGAGGAGAAATATCTCTTGTGTTGGCGGTAAAAACCAATCGTCTGCTCATAACCTCTCCTGCAATGCAGAAAATAAGAGGGGAGAGATGATCCCCCTGACGAACTACTTGTGAACAGCTGAAGTACCCTATAGAGAGCCATTCATGAGAACAGAAAGTCTGGCAGAACGAAGAACATGATGAATAAACTCCACAAAAGTAGCCGAAAACCTCCACTGAGTGAGAACGACCAAAAGGAAATCCCAAGCCAACGTGTCAAAAGCCTTCCTAATATCAACTGTAAGCACAATATTACAATCTCCGTGATGGCGACTAAGACAGTTCACACCCTCTGAGGCCAAAGCAATATAATCATGGATGGGACGACTAAGACAATTCACACCCTCTGAGGCCAAAGCAATACAATCATGGATGCACCTCCCTGAAATAAAGCCAAACTAATGGAAGGAAATAAGACCAGAAATAATAGGGCCCAACCTGTCCAGAATAATCTTGGCAATAATCTTATAAAGAAAATTTCCACGAACAATCGGTCGGAAATCCTCAACCCTACTAGCATCATCCACTTTAGGAATGAGCGTGACGAAGCTATTCGTACCAGATAGAAAACTCCCATGGATTAAGAAAGTACGAACATCAGTGACCACCTCACTACCAATAATATCCCAAGTAGACTGATAGAAACTACCGCCAAAACCATCAGGACCAGGAGCACTATCAGGATTCAACCCAAAAACCACATGTCTAATCTCCTATGCCAACGGAATACGAGTGAGCTCCGCATTCTGCTTCGCAGTAACAAATGAGGTAGCAAATTAGCTAAGCCTGAAAAGAAAGAAGCTGAGGAAAACAAGTCAGAATAGTAATCTACGATGTGATCCTGAATCAACTGACTGTTATCCGTAAGGTGCCATCAACCACAAAACTAGAGATACCTAAATGACCTCTACGAATCTTAATAATGCGGTGGAAGAAAGCCTTATTACGATCCCTATCTCGCAGCCAAGAATCCTTACTCTTTTGCTTAAAAAAGTAGCCTGTTGATCAAGAATAGAATTATACTCTGTCATAGCTTCAAGCTCCTCTCGATCAATATCATCAGTGGGACCCAAATCACTTAAACGAGCCTGAACCTTCTCAAGACGGACTCTAGTTGAATCCAAGCGTCTATGTACATCCCCAAAAAATTGAGATTCCAATGCTTTAGGACAACCTTTAGACGCTTCAATTTACAAATAATCACATCAAAAGAGCCCAACATTGAAGTAGGAAGCTGCTAATTAGATCTTACTAACTCCAAAAAGGAATGATGTTACAACCACATAGCCTGGAACCGAAAAGGTTCCGGACCATTCAAAACCTGCTCCTTAGCACAAAAAACATAAATAGGACTATGATCCGAGCAAGAATGAACACCCACATGATATCTCACAGAATCCTAGATGTTAAGGAAAGACTCTGTCGACAGGGCTCTATCAATACGAGTCTCTAAATACCCACCCCTGAACTGCCTATTAGACCAAGTGAAGCGACAACTAGTGGAGGGAATCTCCATAAGATTACCATCATTAATGAAGTTCTGAAAATCTATGCAAGACTGGCCAGAGGAAGGAACCCCAGTCGACCTCTCATGGGCTCCCAAAACCGCGTTAAAATCTCAAACTACAAGCAGTGGAGCTGCAGGAAGATTTAATAAGTCATGCCATAATTTTCTCTGCTGAGAAGCTAAACAATTAGCATGAATGAAACCAAGAAGGAAATTATGCTGATAAACCGACACTCTAATCACCATAAGCTGACCCGAAGAGAAAATAATAGCAGTACCATTCATTGAAATGTCCTAAAAAACCCACAAATTAGGCAACCCTACCGGTAGAACATTTTTCCCAACGAAATGTAAACCCAGAGTAGTCCAGTAGTCAAGAGAAATATAATCAAAAGAAACCTTAAGTTCAACAATGGCTAACCAAAAAGGTCTAATTGTGCGACAATACTCCTTCATCATATTACGGGATTCGTCATTCCCGATCCCGCGGATATTCTAAAAAAATAGCTCTCTTGAGGAGCCAAGAGAAGGAAAGGAACCCGAAACAATGGGTATATTGCGTCAAGGAATGAAAGAACCTGGACCAGAAACAAGAAGATGTGCCAGGTACGGCCAGCATCTATTCCCAACGCATGCATCTCTTAAGATGTGGAAGATAAAGGAACCAAATTCAAATTATCAACACTGTTCAGACTGTTCAAAAAAATATTATTCCGCTCCACTGCATAAGTACTACTCATTGAGTTCTTCATACAACGATGAAACTCCTTTGCTGAATCCAATATAATAGAATTTTTATTCAGAACGGAGGAAGTAGAAATAAGAGAAACAACAGGCGACGCCAAAGAAAATTTCATCAGACTTTCAGTACAGGTTACGACTGCTGATTCAAGTCAACTCTGCCAGAAACCAACAAAGAATCATCAACTTAAGTACAATCTACCGAAAGAGTTACTTATCTCTTTACCCAAACCAGAAGAAATTGGAATGGATTCCAATATACTACCAGATTGGGACTAAGGAAGGGCAGAAGACTCGATCGCAATGGCAGGGTCAGAATTCCAGCCTACCTGGCCGCTAATGTTCATGTCAATGATTTCTTCTGTGTTAACATTAGCTAAAACATAAAAAGAATTAGATAAGATGGTAAAGGCACTTATCTCATTGCCTGAACCGGAGGAAGAGGGAATAACAACACGATATTCCTGTCTACCAGTTCGGGGCTGTCGGTTAGCCAAAGCGGTAGTTTCCATGGCGGGGTCAGAAGGCCCGCCCACCTGGTTGTGAATCTGTCTACGGTTAGTCACCATAGTGAAACCATCACCATCAACCGATAGCAAACGAGAGTGTGAACGCCCTCTACTCTGACGAGAACGACTACGAGCTTGTTGAATGGATCGCTGGTCGACTCTAGTGACATTGTTCCTGCCGCATGTGGCAATAGAATGCCCAATACAAGTGCAAACAGAACAGAAAGCTGGAAGATCAATATAGGAAACACATATCCATAAGCTTTTCGTAGGGTCTCCAACATGACCCGCTTTTCCGGAGGCTTAATAAGATCCACCTCAACCAAAACTTTAACATAATTACCGAAACCGCAATCCAAGGCCGTGTGTCAATTTTGATAGGTTTGCCTAAACCCTTAGGAAGACCTAAAATAGTTCGAGCATGAAGGTTTTCAAAACTAATACCCGTCAATTTCACCCATACCTAGGCCGTAGTAATAGGTTATTTTGAGAGGAACAAAATTAGGAACCCAAGGTTGTAAAAATAGGTTACCCCCATTTTACTTCCACGTGCCCTTATTCCAAATCAAATCACGAGTAGAATAAAACGCAAAGCTAAACACATAATAACCTAATCCCAAAGACATCATTCTCCCAACACTAGATTTTCATAAATTGCATAAGTGCTCACTCAACGCAGGCAATTTCCAAGGGGTTGAGCCCTTTGGAAGCACAATACAACCAATAAAAGATGTTTTTTCACATTCTAAAATACGTTGTGCATCAAATAAATTATCAACAACCACAGAGTAGTGAACACCTTTACGAATAGGTTCGATAGGGATACCTTTAGAACACCAGGATGCTGATCCAGATGAACGAGGGACGCAAACGTGGTGCTTAAACCTGTACTAGAAGTGATGGCATTCGAGCAAGGAGTCGAGGCCGGCATAATCGGTCCTGAAGCAATTGAGTAAATAGGCAAAGTCGATAGCCCTGCCTCATAATAAACATGCCCTAACCCCGAGTTGCAGTCGATTCTCTCAACTGCTGACGAGGAGCAGACATGGCCCTGTAGGGACGGCGGCGTAGGAGTTAACAGCATCACAGGCGTGGGAATTAACACCAGGCGAAATCAATTGCTGATTTAAAGTAACAGGTGGAGAAAAGTCCAAGGAAGAAACTTTGTTGATCGGAGAAGCAAGCCCGTTTCCAGTCACCGGCGTAAGGGAATAAGACTGCCCCGAAGACATTCCAGCGAGTTGATTGAGCAAAATCGATTGTTGATGCAGAAAATCCAGAAGAATTAACGTGTTGATTGATGCATTGAACTGCTAAAGACGAATTAGGCTGGATATTCGCTACATGCCTGAATCTTCCTTCTGGATGTTCATACATTGAAGGACGGATCGCAGGCGAATTAAGACCGCCTCAGTTCGCCAAAATGTCACGTGAATCGCACGTGTAACGGCGAAAACTAACGTCTTTGAGGAAAATGGGTAACTCGGGATGAGACACAACGGTTCCGCGAGGTTTTGGAATTTTCGAAAGATACTGGATGAAGTTGCAAAAACGTCAAAAGGTTTAGGAGGAAATAAAAATTTTCTCTAAAATCTTTAACGCCAGTTGTTTTTCAGCTAGACGATTTAGTATGAGCTAGCCAATTGAACGAGTGTCAATACAATAATTAAATCCAAGTCAAATCACCACTTAAAACCGTTTAATTCGGCTCAACCTAATTCTACAATTACCTCCTAACGTTTAGCAAGAGTATGAAATCAAAAAAATTACGTTTTTTCTTTCAAACCCTCTTTAATCGATCATGAGAGGAGAAATTGAGAAAGAAATACGTAGAAGAGAACAAAATAGGAGAAGGGAAGGAGAGAAATAAGAAGTGAGGAAAGAAAGCCACCACCAAACCTCAATCCGTCTTCAATTCTTTTCCAGTTCTCAATTTCAGGCAAGTTGGTTTAGGATGCACGTAGTTAGTTTATGCAAATGAATCTAGAATTAAATATTTGTGGTTTTGATTAAGCACGACAACTTCTCACAATTGTGCGAGGCTTGGCGTAAAGCCGCCGTGGGTGGCGCTTAAAACACAGCCATAAGTCGATGCTTCATTTAAATGCTCAAAACAGCCCTTATATTGTCCAAATTTAAATAGTGTTAAACCGAAAGTTTTACCTCCTTGAATTATCTTCGTAGTGACCAGCGATCATGGGAGTAGCAAGAGGCTTGTTGTCTTCAAGCTGAGCTAGATGGAGACTATCATTTGCATACTTTGTTTGACTCGAAAAAATCGCACATGAGGTGTACCAGACTTCAAGACCTAAGAAATAATTCAGTGAGAATAATGTCATCGACATATAATAATGAATATGTCAAATAAGACGCTTAAGGAAACTCATCACTATCAGTGAGAATAATGTCACTAACATATAATAATAGATAAATCAAGGAAGAGTTCAACTGAAGACAAATGAAGAGGCATCCGTGTGGCTACATGAAAACCCAATACTACACAAAAAGTCAATGAACCATTGAAACCATACTCAAGAAGCTTGTTTCAGACTATATAAAGCTAATGAAGAGGCATCCGTGTGGCTGCATGAAAACCCAAGACTACACAAGAAGTCACTAAACCATTGAAACTATACTCGAGGAGCTTGTTTCAGACTGTATAAAGCTTTCAGTTTTCAAAGATGATGCAGAAACCTAGGATCAGAATATCCCGGCGGTTACTCCATATCTATAATTTATTTGTCTTATTCAAGAAATATACCTTTAGAACTACTCAATGGCAAAAAATTAGGGGAGATTGTCTTTGGTCTTTCCCAAGTCTTAGGAAATATTCCAGCCAATAGGCCAAGAAAGATCCTTATCAACTTTTTCAAAATTAATCATTCATACATTTCTTTTATTTTGCTATTCAAACTCATAAATACGTAGGAATGTATTGTATCTTATTAAATAGTTAAAGAACAGAAGAACAGCAAACAGTGGTTATGTTTTCCCTCCAACTTTTCATTTAAACTGGTAGGTTTTCGACGAAAATCCAAAAATACATATTTCTGAGCTAGGAAAGTTAAAAAGAGGTTACAAATAATTTCGCAGTATACTAGAACTGAAGAAGAGAAGGCGATTGATGCCTGGTTGCCTATCACTGGTTCAAGAAACGCGAAATGGTGGTACTCGGCCTTTCACAATGTCACCGCCATGGTTGGAGCTGGAGTCCTCAGTCTCCCTTACGCCATGTCCCGTCTAGGATGGTATACAGCACAGTTCCCGAGATTTCGTGCCTAAACCAGGCTTAATATCTCCTATACTGACCATTCATCTTGCCTTTGTCTTACTCAGGGGTCCTGGAGTAGCAGTGATGATAATATCCTGGATTGTCACTTTTTACACTCTCTGGCAAATGGTTGAGATGCATGAAATGGTACCGGGGAAGCGTTTCGACAGGTATCACGAGCTCGGACAACATGCCTTTGGCGAAAAGCTCGGCCTGTATATTGTGGTGCCTCAACAACTGGTTGTCGAAGTTGGAGTCGACATAGTTTACATGGTTACTGGCGGAAGATCGCTCATGAAGTTCCATAGTTTGGTCTGTAAGGATTGCAAAGACATCAAGCTTAGTTATTTTATCATGATCTTCGCCTCCGTTCACTTTGTACTCTCCCATCTCCCCAATTTGAACGCTATCTCTGGTGTGTCATTGGCAGCCGCAGTCATGTCCTTGAGGTATAACTTCTCTTCTAGTCATCCTGAAATTACAAAACTCTGCAATAAACACAGAGTCAAAGATTTTGGGCGAGTGTAAGTAAATGTTCATAACTTAGGGGTTTAGTTGAAAAACTGTCAATCTTGAAGGATATGGATGTTATTAGCTACCCTTTGCCATGAACTATATACTGGTGTTTTATTATTATTATTACTATTGTTATTGTTGGTTGGAGGATCAATAATAGTGCTCTACCAACTTGATTACTCTTCTTGTCAACTGCTATACTATACTAGTGGTACAATCCTAATATTGCGATTTTTGTTGTTTGAAGTTACTCTACAATCGCTTGGACGGCCTCAGTGTCTAAGGGCGTGCAACCCGATGTGCAATATGGTTATCCATCTAAGACCACGGCCGGAACAGTATTCGACTTCTTCAACGCATTGGGTGAAGTAGCATTCGCCTATGCTGGTCACAATGTTGTACTGGAAATTCAAGCCACCATTCCATCAACACCAGAGAAGCCATCAAAGGGACCTATGTGGAGAGGAGTGATCGTGGCTTATATTGTTGTCGCCCTATGCTACTTCCCTGTCGCATTTATCGGCTACTATATGTTTGGAAATGCTGTTGCGGATAATATCCTAGTTTCTTTAAACAAACCGACATGGCTCATTGCCATGGCTAACATGTTCGTCGTGATCCATGTTATTGGAAGCTATCAGGTAAACTGCAATTCTACAATCTACTGTATTTCATGGATTTCTCGGACTTCATTTTAAATACTGAAATGAGGTAACAAGTATTTAATTCTATTTGATTTAAATTAATGCAGGTCTACGCAATGCCGGTCTTTGACATGTTAGAAACTGTCCTGGTGAAGAAACTGAGGTTCAAGCCTACCTGGTATCTGCGGTTCGTTACAAGAAATCTCTACGTTGGTACGTAACTACTCATCGTAATGGTGTATAGTTCGACAAATCTAGTCTAGATGTTTTTACAGATCCTAATATTAAAAGATGCGCTTTTTATCTGATTTCAGCATTCACCATGTTCGTTGGCATTACCTTACCTTTCTTCGGGGGACTTCTTGGATTTTTCGGAGGATTTGCTTTCGCTCCAACCACATACTTCGTAAGCAAATTTCAACAGTTAAAACACTTAACATTTGTTTCAATGTTTTATAAGCACGTAAAGTTAACTCCGCGACTTTTTTCCAGCTACCGTGCATTATGTGGCTATCTATCTACAAGCCAACGAGGTTTGGCTTGTCCTGGTGGACTAACTGGGTAAGGCCCTATCCTCTTCAACTTATAAATAAAATTTATTGAATTCAGTTCATTTCAGTTTCACTAAAAAGAAAATCTGTACTAAAATAAGTTCAGTTCAGATAAATTCAGTTCATTTCAATTCTTATAAGTCGAAGAGAACATTGACCCATGTTTTCATATATTCAACTATGTCCCGGCATTTTGTTCTACGAGTTTATAATGGGTTCATGAACTTAACTTTGGGAGTTTGAATTACAGGTATGCATCGTTCTTGGTGTACTTTTGATGATTTTAGCACCTATTGGAGCCCTGAGGAATATCATAAAGACAGCATCAACCTACAAATTCTACTCATAAGCATCTCGTACCAGAGATGGAAATCCATTGTTAGGTTCTATATAGACGGACAAAATATCGATGTCTGATCTTGTCCTAGAGAATAGTTGGTTAGTCTGCTTGCTATGTGCTATCTAGTAATGAAGCTACAAAATCATCGGAACCCTGGATACCCCCCTCTGCTTACACGTAAGGATTTCAGTCATTAAAACAAAATAGTCCTTTAACTTATTTTTTTCAGTTTTTTATCTGAATTTATCGTGTGTATAAATATACTTGTAATCATGTGGTGAATCAAAAATAATCAACACAAATCTTACTGTCATGCTTCATTGGACTCTGCTATTGTTAGAAATCTGTTCTCAAGCAATTTAACTGCTTCGTTTTCACTCCTATAGTCCTGTGGTTATATGATTAAAAGAGAAAATTGTGAATTTCCAAAGAGAAACTGTGTTCATCACTTCCTGGAATTTACTAGATAGAGCACTCAAAGCCTGCCATTTTTAGTTCTTTATGCTATTGTTGATCCTATTAAACAAGAGATAAAGTTTACGGGACAAAAATAAGATGACACTAGCAAAAATACTATACGATTTTTGCACTGAAAATTGCATTAAATCAGGTAAAAGGATAATTCTATTACTTCAGCAAGAAATGCCAACTTGGATATTACAGAGACGAGAGACAGTGTCACACATATACCTTGCAATAAGCAGACTTGACTATAATTCGAAATAATAAGAGCAGCAGAACGAGTAGAAAGTAAAGGCATTTGATAAGCATAACTAACGTACCAACTAATGAATTTACTGAATAATTCTGCCAAATTACGTACCTTCAACTGACACTCCTCAAGTGTAGCAAGTCAATGGCTCGGCCCTCCACGATTTTCTCCTCAATGGCTAGCAAGTTCGTAAACTCTGTTCCAAACTAACTGATTATTAAATGGTAAAGAAGTCATCTTTTTCAAACATTAAGACGCATCTCTAAGATGGAAATATCTATGAATTGGCGTGAAACACAATGATTCCACCTAGGAAAATGTAAAAAGACAAATGACACCTTGATTTAGTAGCCATCATCCTAACAGCTGCATGCCACTACAAATTTTAGTATCTTTGGTTTGTAAGACCTGCTTTGATTCTTTTTCATGTTTGATATGGGGTAACCAGAAATTTATACTGATATATTACATACAAGAAGCATATGATCTTACAGACTCATGTTTCTATGTGATTTTGAAGATTGTCTAACAGAACGGCAGACAGTTCTTCATATTTATCGTTCACAATAAATACAAGAGAGAAAGTATAGTTCCTTGCTTCATCATTCATCCCATCTATCTACATTTCCTCGTTGCACCGCCATGGAAACCAAGGATATACCTGATCATAACTCTTCTATTCCAAACTCGACGCACCCACTGAATGGAAATTCAACCAAGGCAACTCTCTCTCTCAATATTGCAAAAAAGCTTGAACAAAAATACCCAAATATTGCAATCAAGTTTATTTTTCATTGATAACAGGAAACACATCGAACACCAGAAGAAAAGGCCATAGATGATTGGCTTCCGATTACTTCTTCAAGGAATGCAAAATGGTGGTACTCAGCTTTTCACAATGTCACAGCCATGGTTGGAGCAGGGGTCTTAAGTCTCCCATATGCGGTGGCACAACTTGGATGGTAAATAAATATTAAAATTTTATGTAGAGAGAGCTTATTATACTACATAATAGGAAATTCCGGCTTGGTTGTAGCATTATTATTTTTTTCTTCACCTATTGTCTAACTTTATTCAATGGCTATTTGTATATCTAGGGGCCCTGGTGTGACTATTCTAATAGTGTCATGGGTCATTACCCTGTTCACTTTGTGGCAAATGGTTGAGATGCATGAAATGGTACCTGGAAAACGTTTCGATAGATACCATGAACTTGGACAGTATGCATTTGGTGAAAAGCTTGGTCTCTATATCGTAGTACCCCAGCAATTGATCTGCGAAGTCGGAGTTAACATAGTATACATGGTCACTGGAGGCAAGTCGCTACAGAAATTTCATGAAACTGTGTGTGAAGGCTGCAAACCTATCAAAACTACTTACTTCATCATGATATTTGCTTCCGTTCATTTCGTGCTCTCCCATCTCCCATCTCCCGAACTTCAACTCCATTTCTGAGGTATCTTTGGCTGCAGCAGTCATGTCTTTAACGTAAGTTCCAATAAACTTTATTCAAACAATTATGCATCAACATGCAGATTTCAGTTAAGTAAGAAGTTTCTGGTATTCAGGAAAGAAACATGTAGGGTGAGAGATAATGACATTTTACCCCTTGGAAAACTGTAAATAATTCAAAATATGTGGAATTATCTGCATTTTCTAGAATGCAAGGCTGTAAAATGCCACCACCAAGTAGATAACACTGGAATACTAGTTTTTCCATAAAAAACTAAGCAAAATTTTAAACATTGACAAAAAAAACAGTTACTCAACAATTGCTTGGACGACCTCGCTCCACAAGGGTGAACAAGGAGCTGAATACAGCTACCCAGCTACGACCACATCAGGCACAGTTTTCAACTTCTTCACCGCCTTGGGGGATGTTGCGTTTGCCTATGCTGGACACAATGTGGTGTTGGAAATTCAAGCAACAATCCCTTCGACCCCAGAGAAGCCTTCCAAGAAGCCCATGTGGAAAGGAGTTCTTGTTGCTTACGTCATTGTTGCCATATGCTACTTCCCTGTTGCTCTTATTGGCTACTGGATATTTGGAAACCAAGTAGAGGATAATATCCTTCTCTCGAAGGAGAGACCTGCATGGCTCATAGCAGCAGCTAACATGTTCGTTGTTATACATGTTATTGGAAGTTATCAGGTGAGTTATTATCATAACCTGTTGGCTGGTTTATCATACAGCACTTTAACATTTTCAATTTGTGTTTGTGCAGATTTATGCCATGCCAGTATTTGACATGATAGAGACTCTGTTAGTGAAAAAACTGCATTTCAAGCCCAGCGTTATGCTTCGTTTGATCTCACGAACTGTATATGTTGGTTAGTATAATTTACTCAACATGCTTCTGAAAGCAAATTGAAAAAAATAATAAACTGGGGTGATTTTATGGTTTCAGCATTCACAATGTTCGTCGCCATAACATTCCCATTCTTTGGTGGTTTACTGGGATTTTTCGGAGGATTTGCTTTTGCCCCAACAACATACTTTGTAAGTCGTTTCTTAAACTTTTAAACAGATGACAAGTTCACCCAAAGTGCATCTTATTGCTAAACTTTACTTATGTTCACAATTTCGTTCAGCTTCCCTGTGTAATGTGGCTTGCTATCTATAAACCAAAAAGATTCAGTTCATCGTGGTTCGTCAACTGGGTGCGTAACATATCTCAACACTATTCATTATTGAATTTATCAAGTATAAACTAATTTCTCTTCTGTATCTAATGCATTTCAGATCTGTATTATTCTTGGTGCTCTACTGATGATATTGTCACCCATTGGAGGGCTACGAAACATCATCATGCAGGCAAAAGACTACAAGTTCTATTCTTAAGCATCTGCCAGAGCAGATAGATCATAAGCACAACATGCTGCTGTAATTTTAAAGACTGTATAAGCAAATAAGAATAACGACAGGAGCGCCTCTGGTTCTTCTAGGGGCACTTCAAGAAGTTCATGCTGAAAAAACAACAACTTTTCCTCTGTATTTTTTTTTTCATCGAACGTTTACTTGCAGAACATTTCTAAGGCATTGACTAAGTTCCATGAGTAGTATACCAACTCAAACCAACACCATCATACTATAATTCCACTCTCATTTTCAAATACTTAAACAAGTTGACCTTAACATGTCCAATGAGATAGGCATCAATTCTTAAAACTCTTTCAGAAATATTAGTAAATTATTCTGCATCAGCTAAGTAACCACTCAACTTGAGCATTAATCCATCCAAGGAAACTAGATATCAGCACAACTACATAGTTCCGTAATGCTGAATTTGAATTTGAAAACAACAGCATTGGCTTCTCATTCATATAATCATATTTCCATTTGATAAAAAGTACATACAATATGTTAGAACAGGCTAAATGAAGGGAAGATACTAACTTTGGTCTTGTATAATAATTCCTATCTAAACCGTATTTAAAAAACGAGCACAATCAGATAGTTCCCTAATCTTAAAGATCAATATATTCAAGAAAACAAATTCAGCACAATATATCAGATAGTTCTGCTAGCCCGAAGTCAAATTCACCGCAGACAACGGAAAAGAACAGAATAGCATTGGTTTCTCAATCATAAATCGTAGTCCATTCGATAAAATGTACGTACAAAATACACTAAAACCAGCTAAAGGAATAAAAAAGGAAGCTTTATGACTAGTATACCAACTGAACCAAACACCATCTAATTAAATTT
>JAYMSH010000237.1:0-12683 GCA_036897905.1 Aragoa cleefii | reverse complement strand
TCCATAGTTTTTTTTCCCCCCCCCCCCCCTTCCCCTCAACAGACCAGTTGCCAGTCACATTCACTCTTATAAAAACTATAACAAATTTTTTTATCATTAAACGACAAATGTGGCGACCTATTGCCTTTTCTTTTAGCTTGATATTACTGTTGTCCTGTATCTCAAGATAATTCTGCAAGTCTTTGTTTTGTAACTGGTTCATTTGTTCTGTTCAGCTGCTTCTTGACCTCATGGCATTTCGAGAACAAGCATTACGGCTCATATTGGATCTAAGCAGTACTGTTATTACCTTGCTGGTAAGAAAATGTTAGACTACGTAATTAACTTGGGATAAACAAAAGTTCTGATAGTTTTATACTATTAACGAATAGATAATGCTATTGTGCTGTGAATAAATATGTTAACGACAGAAAAACTTGAACTTGTGAGAGTAATAGTCATTCAGATGAGAAATAAAAAAGATCTTATCAGATCACAAGTTCTTAATGATTTTTCCGATTTCTTTGCAGCCTCACCAGAACTCTCTCATACTACTTGCCTTTATGGATCTCTTTTGCTCATTCGTTCGTGTCAATCTCTTTTCTGAGAAGGCAAGTTTACAGATAACTTAGTCGAGCTATTCCCCTTTGTATATTTTTTATTTATCTCAAGCTTACAATCATGAGCACTCTTGAACTTAAGATACCTCGGAAAATGATGCTACAAACATACAATCTCTTGCACGCCATGGCACGGAGTGATCGAGATTGCGATTTTTACCACAGGTAAGAATGTTGTTCATTATCTTCTTTGAGCATGTCATTAGTTAAGCGAAAGTTTCTGATTTTCTCTGCACAATCGTTCTCCTATGCCGGGGTAAGATATAAATAATATATACTTCTCTATTTACATGATCTTGAAATCAACATGTGGCAGTGATTTTTGAAACAACAAGAATATATGAAACCTGCTTGCAGCCACTTCCCATTAAACTATAAGTAGTTTGTATCTTCTTTTTACCTTCTAGTCATCCGCATGAGATCACAATGGTGGTAGTTTTATTTCAGAAGGTGAAAATCTATAATTACTATGTCTGTGTCTAAGAAACTCATCCTTTTAGTTTTAAAACTATAATTCTTGAACATTGAGGAGCAGCTTGTCACAATGACCCTTTGCTGCCAAGAGAAAGAAGTAAGAGATTGATTTCACTTAAGTCACCCATTTCTCCTAGCAATCAGGTGTTTATGGTGTACCTTCTTTGCGAGTTGTTGGTGCTGTCCTTTTTCTATTATATTAAGAGCAAGTATATTACTAGCTGAAGGTTTATTTCCAGCAACCCTTTTGTAGCACCTTCTACTTCTAGGCCCTAGTGAGTCCCCGAAGGCGACATCTTGCTTACCGTGTTGAGTCACGTGTTACCTTCTAGATTGTAAACGAAAACAAGCTTTGTTTTTCCTATAGCCAAATCTCCCCTTTTGTGGTTAATGGAAGTGCAATACTTGAACAATTTGCTTTATTTAATGACTCAAAGCGAATTTTAGATTAGAAGGAACATTTGTTTCTGTTATTAATAGATCACCTCTAGATATGTGGGCATGAATTTGTTTCTTTTAAAATGTGGAGATCACATATATAATAATAAGAATATAACTTAAACTACAGCTCATGTATTTTATTTTGTTGAATACTAGGTTAATTCAATACGTAGATTCGTATGATCCACCATTGAAAGGCTACACGAAGATCTTAATTTTGTTAGCCCACGTATTGGAGAGGTTATTTCTTGTCTCTTTTTATGGCTGAAATTAGCAGATTCTAAACTTTTCTTCTGTATATATCCCCTAGTTTTTGATCAACAATTAATCAGTGACTATTTTAATGGGCTTTACTTCCATTCATCGAATCCTAAATTTAGGTTTTGTATCTATCAACTGTTATATACACGTAACAATCTGCCTGGCTTTAAAATCAATGATGCATGCCACGGCATAATTGAAAACTTGTTTTTTGAATAAAGGATCATTATCATCACTTATGTCGCAAGAGTAATATCATTGGTTAAGGTCGTTCCTTCTCGGTTTACAAAGTTCTCTCTTTTATTTTGTTAGCCAGAAGCTAGAATATAACTAGTTTCCATGATGCCTTCTTCTCGCCAGGTTTTAGAAGCTGTTGGTCCCATTATCTTTTTGTCGACAGATACAAGGAAGCTGAGAAATGAGGGTTTTCTTAGTCCATTTCATCCAAGATATCCCGACATACTTACAAACTCTGCGCATCCAATGGTAACTAGAGCTCTCTTGTTTCTAGTTTCTACATCCCGGCATGGCCATTTTGGTGGTAGCGCATGAGTAGAACAACATGAAGCTTCTCTGAAAGAAAGCTACGCATTCTACAAAAGATGAATCTTTTATCCTTCTCCCATGCATCTTTCGATTGAGCTTTTCATTGTCTGCAGAGAGCTCAAGATTTGGCAAATGTGACCTCTTATCGGGAGTGGGTGTTGTTTGGATACCTGGTTTGTCCAGATGAGCTTCTTAGAGTCACAAGCATCGACATAGTTTTGGTACATTTTCTTTATCTAAATAAGTTTAAGTAACTTATCCAATGAGATTTTGGTTAGTTTTATGCATGTAAACTGTTGAATCTTGAGGCTTTATAGATGTTTTCCCTGGCTCTTCATTTTCCTTTTTTTTATGGTTCTTTTAGGTTGTGCTCAAGGAAAACCTAGTCCTAACGTTATTCAGGGATGAGGTGGGTTTGATTTAACATTCAGCACAAACAGACCTTCCCTTTCCCAGTCGTCATTATTGTTAAGAAAGTATATACTATGTTGAAAAATTTGTCCCGATTTTAAGAAGGAAAAAGTTATGCTGGTGTAGTTTAATTTGAACGGTCTTTCAGTCTGAAAGTTGTATAATCATTTTCTCGAGGACTCGTTATATTAAATGTAGATCCATTCCCCATAGAAATTTTTAGAGACATGTGCCTTGTATGCGCTGCATCTTTTTCTGGTTACAGTTAGCCTACTAGTCGTATAATGACGAACATGCTTTCATCTTAATTTTATTTGGTGTAATCAATGCGCCGCTAGTTTTAAATGAAATGATTTTGTTTTTATCTGATGTGTGCAGTATATACAATTGCACGAGGATTATCAACTTTATGTTTTACCAAGGATACTGGAATCAAAGAAGATGGCAAAATCTGGACGAATGAAGCAAAAGGAAGCAGATTTAGAATATAGCGTTGCAAAGCAGGTAGAGAAAATGATAAGGTATTGACAATTAGTGAACTTTCCAATGAGTAGTATTGTCTTTTCTGTCCTGTCCATCACCACATTTTATGAAAACTCATGCTGTGATGCAATAGATATATTGAATACAACACATACGCCAATGGTTTTCCCAGACTGTTATGGCTATCATTTTCTCGAAATGTATATTGCATCCTTTAAATTATGCATTTGCATCTATCTCATGACCAACAGTTTTAAACAATTGGGATCTATTGCCACCAGATGCCCATAATGCTTCTAAATTCTAATGTGGCGTTTAATAAAGCAGTGAAGTCCACGAGCAAGCATTGTACTCGTGTGATGCTACACACCGTGAGAGGAGAATATTGTTGAAGCAGGAGATCGGAAGAATGGTTCTCTTCTTTACTGACCAGCCAAGTCTATTGGCTCCTAACATTCAGGTAAACTGTATGAGTATACATGATGCTGCTCCACTTTTGGATATGAATAAGGTCTTACAAGTGTTGTAAAGAATACTTAAAGCATTTTACTGGTGAAGATTTGGTTTGGACTCATTTAGGTTTTGTTGTAGTTTTTGGGGTTATTTTGTGTTCATTTTCTGTAATACTAGTAGTGATCGAGTTCTTTCTTGATGTAAGATTTGAGCTAGTGCTGATCCACAAATAATTTGATTAGACAAGCCAGCCATATGTTTGTAGTTTCTAGATTTTCCAGACCATGACATTATTGTGTTCGCATGTGATCTTATATACCCTAGTTATTTACTAATTAATGTGTTTGATCCTTATATGCATGTATAGCCTACTGATTGACTATTTTGAGGTGGGTGGTGCTATAAAGGCGTGGTATAGTTGCTTGTCATTATTGTACAAGTTATTAGATTTTGTAACCTTTGCCATTATTTTCTTTTGGTTACCTGGTGAATTCTATGGTCTCTGGTGTTTGTACAGATGGTATTTTCTGCTTTGGCATTTGCACAGAGTGAAGTACTGTGGTACTTTTAGCACGTGGGATAGCGTCTTCAAAATCAAAAGCGTCTCGTGCTATACCAGTAGAAACTGTAAGAATTATCTTGATTATCATTTCATCTGCCATTATTTCTTCGATATATGTCATTTTGTATGTTATGGTACAAATAAAAATATTATCCTCGACTTCAATTGATAGTCTGGGACAATTTGCTTGATTTTCATCACTTCCATACATTCTTGGTTGCAGGATCCAAATGATCCAACTATTGGGTTCTTATTGGATGGAATGGACCGTCTTTGCTGTCTAGTTCGCAAATATATAGCAGGTTAGGTTCCCGTCTGTGAAATTTTTTAGGTTTGACTTATTGTGCCAGGTTTTTTACCTGTATAATTTCTTAATCTGAAACTTGTGTCAAATTTGCATGAGCTTGTACTTGCAATGTCATGACTCGATCTCTATCCAATGGAAATTGTCGTGTGACTTGGTTATTCTCTGATTTGCTTATTAGGTCTTTTAATTATTTAGTAGATAATGATTGAACTTGGATTATGTGAGTTCTGGTAGTTTGACCGTGCATTTAGCTGCAAAATACGTTGGAACTTTCTACGTCAATTTTCAGTTTGAAATCTAATTACTCGAGAGAGCAGCTTAATCAGTTTAGAGTCGATTGGTTGATGATTTTCTTCTGAAATACATCTTTCTTGTTTTCTCTCAGCCATTAGAGGCTATGCATTATCATATATCTCATCCTGTGCTGGTAGAATCCGATTTCTGCTGGGTACGCCAGGAATGGTGGCTCTTGACCTGGATTCTACCTTGAAGGGACTTTTCCAGAGAATTGTTCTGCATCTAGAAACTATACCGAAGCCTCATGGAGAAAATATGTCTGCCATCACATGTGATTTATCGGTAAGCACTTTATCTATTTTTTGTTATTTTCCTCATCAGAGCATAATTTGTTTGTTATTCTTTCCTTATTGAGTATCTGATGCAATGGTCAGTGCATCTTGTCTGGCGTATAGCCTTTGCCTTAGCAATGAACTTTCTTGTTTAGGTTTCTTTCTTTTTGGAATTTTATTACTACTCTCTCGATAATGTAAAGTACTGCTCATTGAAGTTTCTTTTATTTATTCGTTCTTTTAGGAGTTACGCAAGGATTGGTTATCAGTATTGATGATTGTTAATCATCTATTAACATTAGACATTTGGAAAAGGCTACAGTATCCACGGGAAAAGAGGGTTTGCTGTCAGAAGGAAATGCTGCATATAATTGGTCCAGGTTCTTGCTCTTACTTTAATCTGAGACATGACCATCATCTCTTGATCTGCTCATTCATTTGTAAGAGTCTTGGTAAATCAATTTTGGCTCTGTTGGGGGACTATGAACAGAGTACTAAACAAGAATTTGGCTTATGCGGTGTTTAGAACGCTTATGAACTAGGTTTAGGACTTAAGAGTGGTCGTTCTAATTATTGATGTTTATGAGCAGGGAAAAGACTAAGTACTGCATATATAAGAAGAAAGAATTAGCTAATAAAGAATAGAAACTTATGCATAGCTTGGGGCACATGAATGATTCACCCAACAATTTGGAATCACATCATAAATGTTCAGGAAGAAGGTGCTCAATGCTCTATAAAATCTTTATCAAATGATGATAATTCAAGCTACAAAATAATGTATGATATAATTTTAAATTTTCGCTCTTAAGTTCTCCTAAATGAACCGTACTCTTAATAAGATGAGATAAGCTAATCTTATGAATACTCATCTGAACTCTGAATCCTATCATGGAAAGTATGAGAAGTCGTTTGATACAAGTCATAAATTGCATAACGATCTTCAATTCATGAAGTCCTTAAGTGCCACTGATTGAATAGGGTAAAGACTAAAGATCTAGAAATCTTAAAATGTTTAGTCATAATGTTCATCATCGGAAATCGAGTTTCCTTTGATAATATTTCATGATGCTTGTTCAACCTGCATCATTTTATGTTGCTCTTACCTATTAATATGTGCTTGTCAGTATTTCTAAAACTACAATCTAGGAGTGATCTTTTCCTGTAATAGCTAGCTTTTTTTAGGCTTGGTTTTTCTTTTTTCACTCATCTAAAGGTTAAACCAGATTTGCTTTTCATCTCATCAGCTGTATTAGTCGATAGTGATTGCATGTTAAATCATTCTTTTTAATGGTGGAAAATATGTCAACAACAAAACTTTTGCATGTGCACAGATGTGTCGATGAGCTTGAGGCTCAGTTGTCAAAATACGGGAGTCTGAAGAAGCTTTACTTCTACCACCAACATCTTACCACTGTAAGTTGCGCACATTTGAGAAGTAAATTAAGATTGTAAACAACAAGAAAAATAGTATCTTAAGATCGTGGACTAAAGACTCGACGAATGACATAGGTTTTTCGTAACACAATGTTTGGGCCGGAGGGTCGTCCACAACATTGCTGCGCTTGGCTTGGTGTTGCTAGCAGTTTCCCGGAATGTGCGTCACCAATTGTCCCAGAAGAGGTATTGGTGGAACCTTCAACCATATTGCTGTTGCATTTGCTCAAACATAGTCCAAACTGCTTGTCGTATGTACAAAAACCACCACCGTTATCCATAATCTTCATGTCTTTTGAATTAGGTAACTAAAATTGGGCGGGACGCTGTGTTATATGTCGAGTCACTTATTGAATCTATCATGGGGGGACTGGAAGGTCTGATAAATATTCTCGACTCAGAAGGAGGATTTGGCTCGCTTGAGATGCAGGTTGTTCTTTTCTACATGCTTTCAAGATTTGGTCACATATTTTGCCTGTTTTGTTGACTGATTATATGAAAATTACAGCTTCTCCCAGAACAAGCAGCGAATATCATGAACCTGACATCCAGAGTCTCCACTCTTTCAAAATCTCCAAAAGCTTCATATGGTTTTCACTTGCCAGGTTATGAGAGTTATCCAGAGAATAATAGTTCTATCAAAATGTGAGGTTTTCTTCCTACAAGCACTTTTCTGTAGTTGCTTTGTCTGCTATGAAACTTATGAGTGCCATATGAGCTGTTTCAAATTCATTTCTTCGTTGTGTTTCAAACTCAGGTTAGAAGCTGCAATGCAGAGGTTGACAAATCTTTGCTCAGTCTTGAATGACATGGAGCCGATATGTGTACTAAACCATGTATTTGTTCTTAGAGAGGTAAAGTTAGTGTCTCAATATCTCTAAAACCGCACTTGGTACAGATGCCAAATCCATCTTAACTTTATCCAATAAGCAACAAAATAGACTGGACTTGTGTTAACTTTTTGAGCTTCTAGAACTCAATAAGAGATATGGAGCTTAGCTCTAATGGATCTAAATAGATAAAACATTCACTGATCTTAAAACTTGCTTGATTGGTCAGTACGGACTACTTCTCAATTTTTAAATATTGTGATGCAGTACATGAGAGAGTGCATACTCGGGAATTTCAAAAGGAGACTGCTCACTGTCCTCAAGACAGATTCTGATCTACAGCGACCTTCTGTCCTGGAATCACTCATCCATAGGCATACTTCAATAGTTCACTTAGCAGAGCAGCATGTTAGCATGGATCTTACCCAGGGAATTCGTGAAATTCTCCTTACAGAGACATACTCTAGTCCCGTTTCTTCGTTACACTTATTTGAGAAACCTGCAGAGCAGCAGACTGGCTTAGCTACTGAAGCTGTCTGCAACTGGTACATTGAAAACATTGTAAAGGATGTTTCTGGTGCTGGTATCCTCTTTGCTCCTCTTCATAAATGCTTCAAGAGCACGAGGCCTGTTGGTGGGTATTTTGCTGAGTCAGTTACGGATCTTAGGGAATTGAAAGCTTTTGTGCGTACTTTTGGTAGTTATGGAGTGGACAGATTAGACAGGCTGCTTAAAGAGCATACCGCTGCACTTCTAAATTGCATTGACACAACGTTACGTGCAAATCGTGAGAATTTGGAGGCAGTTGCTGGGAGTATGCATTCAGGTGACAAGGTGGAAACAGAAGTAAATATAAAGCAGGTCGTTGATATGGATACAATGGTCAGATTCTGTATTCAGGCAGGACAGGCCATTGCTTTTGATTCCCTCTTAGCTGAAGCTTCCGGTGGTGTGCTCGAAGAAGGAGCACTTCTTATATATTCACTACTGGCTGGTGTTTCTACACATTTACCTGATGAAGTACCTGAGAAGAAAGAGATTAGGAGGATGAGAAGAGTGGCAAACTCTGTTAATGTAGTTGGTGATCACGATTCTGAGTGGATTAGATCCATATTGGAAGAGGTTGGTGGTGCTACGGATGGTTCATGGAGTTTGTTGCCATATTTATTTGCTTCTCTTATGACATCTACAATCTGGAATACCACTGCCTTTAATGTAGACACTGGAGGCTTCAGTAACAACATCCATTGTTTGGGCAGGTACAGGATCTTATTTGTCTTTTTAGTTCTCTGTAGCATCTTTCTATGAAATTTCCTGAAATTTGCCATCGTATCATAAGACGCTACATTTTTATAATATGAGAGAGACTCTGTTAGATACTAGAAACCATAGTGCAACTGTGTATTTTTTAACTGCAACTTTAGGGAGCTATAAGGGGCTATATGTAAAAAATTGCATTATTGTAGGGGAATTTATAAAATATTTGAGTAGCTTCTGGAATTAAGTCAAAGCTTGAGGCATGACCTTTTGTCTGTTTGAACCAAATATACATGAAGAACCAGTGCAAAGAGTTTGTGGGATCATTTTACTATTTCATCATAACTAATTGGATTGTGCATATCTTCACAACTAGTTTTTCCTTAATGAGATGCATTTGTGCTGTGATTGCGGGAAGTGAATTTGTCAGACTTGAAAGAGAATACCAACAGAAACAGTCTCTATCAAATGGCAGCATTGGAGAAACATTGGACCCGGAGGCACTGAATTATTCATCAACAGAAGCCAGTATAAAATCCATAATTCTGCTGTTCATCAAATTCTCTGCAGGAATTGTTCTGGATGCTTGGAATGAAAACAATCGGTGAGTTCAAAACCTCTCATACATTGGACAGAAAATGGATTTCATTTCATCTCAACTGTTTGACATGAGTAGATCTGTACTGTGATTGAAGAGCTGCTTATAGTAGATGCTTTATTCTAGCGTCTTTTTGGTCTACCAAAACTGAACCCACTTGGAACATACTTAAAACATGTTAGTCAAACTAGTACTGTACTCATAAGATAGTTAAGCATGTTTCCCGTTCTAGTGGATTTGTTAAATTGAGCAGATGCATCGAGGCATGAGTGCTTTACAATGATGCGGAGTATTCGGTCTGGTTATATTGTTATCTTTGCAAAAGGAGTCTGGGAGTGCATAGGCTTAAGCTGCATAGACTAGCTTGTGAATATTACTCGTATGTAGCATCACGATTGTGTGTCTTCAGATCATGAACATGATATTTCATCTTTGCTTTCTGTTTGACTGGATTTGCTCATTGTACAGTTCTCACCTTGTCGCGAAGCTGATCTTTCTCGACCAACTATGTGATATCTCCCCGTACCTGCCTAGGAGCACATTGGAGTCCCATGTACCTTATGCAATTTTACGATCCGTGTATAGCCAATACTATTCAAATTCTTCAACTCCGCTTGCATCCCCACGCCATTCACCTGCTATGTCACTGGCTCATACTTCTCCAACTTGGAGGCAGCCACGCGGAGATGGAACTCCACATTCAAGCGATTCAGGTTATTTCAAGCCTTCTTCAGCTCACGGCCAGGATCAATATGATATGAAAAGTGTTGGCACAATGAGAAGCATCGACAATAAAAATCGGAATGTCCGGCGTTCTGGTCCTTTAAACTACAGCGTGAGCCACAAGTCGAAATTTGCAGAAGGCTCAACATCTAGCAGCGGTCCCAGTCCCTTGCCAAGATTTGCAGTCTCAAGGTCCGGTCCTATAGCTTATAAATAAGACATGAACAGAGTAACTAACTTGTGAAGAAATTTTGTATATTTGGTTCTTTCCAAGTTTGACAATCATAATGTTAATGTAGGAATACTAGTATTTTGCTAATTTTATGTAATATTTGTTGATAATATATCTCCTAAAGCCCAATGTTGAGCCAGTTTATATGTGATGCTTCGGTTTGCCTTCATTTGCAGAGCAGTGTCTTCTCTGCAAATGAAGGCAAGGGCATTTCTATTTCATCAGTAGATCTGTTTGACGCACATCCATGAAAGCAGCAGTGGCGGACCTTAATAATTTACATTCGAGTTAATAATATTACAGTCGATTTCCAGCCAAAGAGGTTCTTGTAACAACTCACAATTACAACACAAACTGAAAGGCTTATGACGAGATCTTTTGCTTTTCATGAAGCTTGATGGTAACTGCCAGCTTTGCTCTTGTTGGAATCTGCGGCATGTGCACATCTTCACGGCTTAACGAAGGTGATGCCTACAATATTCATAGGAAGCACGAACAAAAAATGAGTGAAGATTCAAAGTCCAAGGAGTATATAGTATTGATAGCTTCTTAGGATGAAACTAGATTAATTAGGATGAGCGAACCTCAGAGTTTCCTTTGTCCCGCGACGAATCTTACAACGTATGGTTGGTAATCCCAACTGCTGGTGAGCTTCATACCTGTGGCAACCCGAAAAGCCTATGAACACGAAGAAAAGAAAACCAAACTTTGTTAGAGTAAAAGAACAAAAAAACTGGTTAATATATCAAGAGGACATCTGCCTACCATAATATTCTCCATCAACTTCCAGTATATCAATCTGCATACAAACAGGCAGAGTAAATAAGATCACATCACATCTGCTATAAACATGATCTATGATAGTCATATGGTTAAGTAGAACATGAAGAAGCTTACAGGAACTTGGAGACCAATTTCACTGATACTTTCCATGAGTTCCTTAACTTTCACTGGATCGTTGGCTCTTGTACGCATGAGTGGCCTCCGAATTCTATCAACAGGAAGCTCAACAATCACGGGTCCTCCCGGTTGAGGGGCGGTAGGAGATCCTGCAAGAATCAAGAAAATACATACCAGCCATACATATTGGATGTGACATACAAACATGAAAGTGATGTCCATCAGAAATCGAGATCGGGAGAGTATACATATTACATACCATTGGAGGAAGCAGAAGCAGAAACAGAGAAGGTCCTGAAATTGTTTGGAAGTTGAAGCAGAAAACTTGCCATGGTTTCCCTACCTCATATACATATGAGAGATACTAACAAATGAATGGCACATACATACAGATGATGACACATGTAACATGAGGTTCATATGGTTCATTTACTTTTCCGTATGGAATTAGAAGATTGTTGACTCTTTGCTAATTAGTTAACCAGCTCAACTATATTTGGCCAATACTGGCTCATTTAGCTTGAAAACATAATTATGTTATGGTAATAATAAGGTCCGCTTAATTTTAATTAAAGAACCGCATTACTTCATAATCAGATGAGTATATATCAAAAGAAATTTTAATACCATAATCAAATCTGTCGAGATTAGCTTAAGCTACTATTCCACCTTTCTCAATGAAGGCAATCTCTTAACATGGAAAAAGAAAAATTACAGAGGTGAGTGAGACTGAAGGATGCCAAATCATGAAATGAAATCTGGCGTGCAGAAAATAACCTACTTTTAAGTACTGTAGCTGTGGTCTGCTCATGTGTGTGGTCAAATATACAGAGTTGCATCAAATAATAAAATGCGGCTTCAGCACAAGCATTACAAACGCCTACATCTACAAGTAACTTTCTCATTATACGCTAATATAGTATTCTGACGAAAATGAAACTCGTTTCCTATGCAAGAGGCTGCCCATAACTTAACCGAATGTCAATTAGGCAACCGGAAAGAATAATAAACTTAACTGTCGGCAGTTCGATTTCTTTAAACTCTCACCAATAAATGGGAATAGGCAATTCCTTAGTGCGGCCAACAAGCAGTGTTGCACATGATCTCCCAAACTGAGGCGCGACTTTCAGATTCTAGGCATAAAAAGATCAACTCAACAGGATCACAGTATTGTGTGTACCCCAGACTGATTTGAGCAAAGACATGAACAGTCTGGCTCTGTCAACTCACGCCGCACAATCCGTTTGTCCCGATTACTCATTAGTTTGATGAGAGGCAGCTTCGAAGAAACTTGGCGCCAAATTTCTTTCACGGTCCCATTTGGATCCTCATATTCGAAGTACCTCTTCACCTGATTCATATAAATAAATTTAGGGAAGGTTTTGATTAAGCTCAGGAACATAGCATTTACGTAAGCTTCACATGCAAATTCAGATCTCAAAGCGGTCATCACATTTCGTTAATGATCCTACGCAAGTATTTAGTTCTCATACAACTATTAGAACAAAAAACAAAACAAAAAAAAGGTAAAAATTAAGAATTAAAAGTAAACATAAAAATTAAGAGAATATACTTTAAGATGCTATTTATATAAAACTAC
>JAYMSH010000236.1:0-12684 GCA_036897905.1 Aragoa cleefii | reverse complement strand
CATTAAAGCTTCAGCAAAAAAGCTCCAAATAAAAAAAGAGATTCTTATAACGGGCCGAAGAAATGCCCAGCGGGCCGAACGAAACAGGGTATGTACTGGAAGACGTGCCTCATATCTCCAATTACATTCTTGATCATCTCCCTGTAAGCTCTTGAAAGTTTTAAACTTGTTTTAGAATCATTTTCAAGAATTATTAGATTTCATAAAAGTGTTAAAATTGTTTTGAATTTTTTTTTCCCCTTTTGTTTTACTTTTGCAGGTGTATCCCAATCCATTGCAAGACAATCCTTCGTACTCGGTTGTTAAGTAAGAAATTGATGATTCATGTTTAATTACTTGCTATATTTGTTTCTTGTACTTGTGTTTATGAGTTGTGTGTAATCTGTACCAGGCAACATTTTGTGGATGAGGCTGACTCCGTTGTGCAAAAGGTGTGAGATTGGTTTGCTGACCTACCAACTTTTTTCTTTTGTGACTAACTGACTATGAACTGGTTTGTTGCATTATAGTCTGTTAATTTGTTTTATCTTTAATGTAGATTGTGGTTCACGAAAAGAGTCCGAGGGGGGTCCATTTTCGACGTGCAGGGCCTAGGGAGAAGGTGTTTCCCTTTTCTCTATAGCTATTGGTTTCCTTTCTCCTGTCTTTGGAACTTAGATTTGTGAACTATAAGACTGTGTGTTGATGAATTATGTACATAGTCAGTTGCTTTAGACTGGTCTTATCTTTTTTGGCATTCTTGTAAGGCAATGATTGTCATTTGGGATCATGAAACAAGATCTCAAACACTTGGATAAATACAACCTCAAATGCTATATGCTTCAGATTTTGGTACGGGTATTGAGTGAAAATTTATACCAGAAGCAAAGTAATAATAATCATTCCTACCCATCAATACATGCGTATTTTAGTTACATTTTAAAAAAAATTCTAAGTTTTATTTACTTTTTTTCTGAAATATATTGTATTTTATCTATTTTTAGTTCAATTTCCCTCTCCTTCACCTAGTCTCAGAAGCAGACTGAGCATTACTGTAAATAAATTATTGGATCTTGATCTTTTTTCAGGTGTTCTTTAAGTCTGATGATGTTCTTGCATGCATAGTAACTTGTGGTGACTTATGTCCTGGCATTAACACGGTGATAAGAGAATTAGTATGTGGGCTGCATTACATGTATGGAGTGAGTAGTGTTCTCGGAATAGAGGTGAGAACATGTTGTGCAATTTATTCAATGTGTAATGCCAATTCTATTTACAGTTACTGATCTTCCTTGCCTTTATTTTGAGACAATTTGTTGCCCCGCATCTTCTCATTTGTTCTTACTTATGAATTAGAATATGTTGCTGGGTTTGACAACTTTAATGTAGTTGCGCTCGAAACAACTTCACTCATTTAACACTAGTAGTTGATTTAAGAAGGCTATTATTTGCTTTATCTGTGACATGTAGGTTTGGGGCTTGAAATAGCCTCTTTACAAAAAAAATGCAAACACAAATCTGCATAGAATATTTGCCTGCCCTCCACCTATGAGGTACTCTTAACACATAGGTCTGCCCTTTGTTTCATCACACTAGAAGTTGATTTGACCTCAGCTTCTATTCTTTCCAGATTGTGTATACCTCGTTAAGCTCTTTCAAACTTGATATTTTCATATTTAGTGATATGCCAGCAGGATTGGCTTTGTTAGTTTTATGTGCGTGTTTAACTCGTGCGATAACTAAATGACACTTCCATGTACTTGTAGAGTGGATACAGGGGCTTCTATGCTAAGAATACCATTTCTTTAACTCCAAAACTAGTAGATGATATTCATAAACGTGGTGGTACTTTTCTCGGGACT
This sequence comes from Aragoa cleefii, assembly GCA_036897905.1. Taxonomy (NCBI): domain Eukaryota; kingdom Viridiplantae; phylum Streptophyta; class Magnoliopsida; order Lamiales; family Plantaginaceae; genus Aragoa; species Aragoa cleefii. The sequence goes on along the minus strand of JAYMSH010000236.1, from coordinate 10,843 downwards.
TCACAAGGGGGCCATGATATTCCAAAGATAGTTGACAGCATTCAAGATCGGGGTATCAATCAGGTAAGATTTCCAGTTGTCTTCTCTCTTCTGCTATCAATTGCCAAGAATCACTTCTCCCAAAAGAGAAGGGGGGGAGCTGTGATTGAAGTATCTGGTTGTGTGCATGAAATATCCTCATCATATATATGCTTTTTCCAGTTATACTGGGATAGAGGTATGCAGTTTTTAATAGTTAGCGTTGTAGGTTTACATAATTGGAGGAGACGGCGCTCAGAAAGGAGCATCTGCAATTTTTGAGGTAATGTCACAAATCACAGCTGCCTTAGCTCAGTTTTGGAATTTAGTATAAACCCATTGTTTGTTGTGTTTCTGAGACTTTATGAAGCATGTTACACACTATTTTCAGGAAATCAGGAGACGTGGTCTCAAAGTTTCTGTAGCAGGAATACCCAAAGCCATTGAGAATGACATTCCGGTACCACAAGTGACTTGCAATCATTCTATAGCGATACGTGCTTTTTTGCATCTTATATTGCTGTCAAGGAGTAATGCATATTAATTCCGCAGATGCTTGGATTTGTTTCATTCAGGTTATAGACAAGTCGTTTGGTTTTGATACTTCAGTTGAGGAAGCTGAACGAGCAATCAACGCAGCTCATGTTGAAGCTGAGAGCGCTGAAAATGGTATTGGAGTCGTAAAATTGATGGGGCGCCATAGTGGTGAGTCTTATCTTTGCATAGAATAACATGATTGTTGATTAGTATTTAGAGAATTGCCACTCAAAAGAATATACTCTTTGATTTTCTGGATAGCTTATTAGTACAGGTAATACAAAAAAAAGAAGCAAAAAAATCAACCAAGGACGCTCCGAAGCTTTATTTCTAACCGCTAGTTATAAGTTTTAACGAGTCCCAAATGCTTTAAACTACCAACCTTTTGGGTGTTTAAAACCTTCCCCACTAAACTTTACATGAAAATTTTTTGTACAGTATGATCCACACTCCTGCACTAGTTGAAAATGTCTGAAATTTGTCTAACAGTTATAATGTTATGGATGAAACTCATAGACTCATTTGATGCCGAATTTTGTGTGATATTTCAGTAATTCTTCGGGAGTATTTTATTTTGCACCTAAACCTTTTACCTATTTTGCAAGTTACCCCAAAACCTTAAAAAAGTGTCAGGATCCACTAGAACTTTTGTTACAGGTTGCACATTATCCATTTCCGTCAATTTTTCCGTCTAATTTAACAGTCGATGGAGCTAAAAACCTCCATTAATGACGTTTTTTGAGCTCCATTGATAGAGCTCGAGCCAGATACGGTTGGAGCTCAAAATCTCCATTAATGGAGCTTTCAACCTCCATGGAGTTTTCGAGCTCCATTAATGGAGCTCCAACCAGATCTATTCGAGCTCCATCAATGGAGCTCGAAAAGCTTCATTAATGGAGATTTTCAGCTCCATCAATGGCGCATCCGTTAAAATGGATGGAAGAATTAGCGGAAATGAGTGAAGTGCAACCCGTAAAAAAGCTTCTGGTGGATCCTGGCATTCTTTAAAGGTTTTGGGGTAAGTTGCAAGAGCAGCAAAAGGGTTGGGTACATAATAAAATTTTCCCAAATTCTTCAAATGTTTAGGGCAATTTAGGCATCAAACTTTTGATTTAGAATACACGTCGAAATGTTTCACAAATTCATCTGAAAATGGATTTGGTGGGTGTTCTATACTATTTTGACAAAGGTTAGTGGGCTCTTCTGCTTTTTTTAAGTTGGGACCCAAACATTGTGGGATTAAAGCATTTGGACCTTTTAACTGCTAGTTATTGAAATCTTTGTATGAAATACTGGTAAACCAGAGTTTAACCCCTTGAATGATGATACAGGATTTATCGCATTGTATGCTACTCTTGCGAGTCGAGATGTAGATTGCTGTTTGATTCCAGAATTGCCTTTTCATCTGGAAGGACCTAATGGACTCTTCGAATTCATGAAGAAACGGATCAGGGAAAATGGTCACATGGTTATCGTAATTTCTGAAGGTGCAGGACAAGATCTTGTTTCCGGGAATACGCACACCAAGGACCAGCAGGATGTTGGGCACTGGATATCTCAGAAAATCAGGGTAATACTCATTCCAGTCTTGTTATTCTGTGAAGACAGTTGCAGATGTAAATGTTCCTGTCATATACATGCATTGTGGGAATGATGCTAAATTCTTCTCCTCACGCTTATAAAGTTGTTAGTTATGTTTACACCTAACTGTAACATTCCTGGTGCCGCAGGATCATTTTACAAAGAAACTAAAGATGGTCATAAATCTCAAATACATTGGTGATTTTTTCTCTTTTAGATTTTATTATCTTAATTCCACTGGCTTTAAGAAAAAAATACCGAGAGATGACTGACAAAAGAATGGGGTTACTGTATTTTCAGATCCGACTTGCATGATCCAAGCAGTTCCAAGTATTGCATCAGATAATGGCAGGTTATACAGGCTTTGTTGTAGGCCCTGTAAATGGCAAACATGCTTACATACCATTTCATGTGAGTAAATAATTTAATCCTTAAGCTTTTCTGGCCTCATTACATTTGTGCCAATTAAGATTTTAAGGGATTGGGAAAACGCATAAACATCTCTTGTTGCATGCAAGTTTCGCCAAATTTCCGTATGCATAGATCTAATTCTGCTTAAAACCTCTACCCTTTCTTCCAAATTTAGGGGATTTTTTACATGTATCCATTTTAATTACATTTATCCATTCTAATTACATGTGCAGTTTGTTGGAGTTGATTATGTTGTGATGTTAATATGCAGAGAATCAATGAGAGAAGAAATACAGTTGTGATAACAGATAGGATGTGGGCGAGGCTCCTTTCTTCGACGAACCAACCGAGTTTCTTTGATTCCAAAAAAGTCGTGGAGGCTAAGAAAGAACCGACCCAGCCAACTCTGTTGTTGACTGGGAACAATCCTCAAGGACAGATGGTCTCGTAGAGAGTTTAGAACTCCATACATAGCCAGCTAAGAAGCACCAATATGTGTGGGACTGGTGCATGGAGAGACTGCTCTTAGTCTCTTTCGCTTGTGTCATTGAAGAGACTGCTCTTAGTCTCTTACATTCTTTTCTGCATTTTCTCTGTTGCTTTTGTTTTAGTTTCATGCATAGTCGGATACAAGTGAAGAAATTGCCTTGCTATTAAGTGCACTGTCATCCCAACAGATGTTTCTCTACATATTTTGTGTAAGTAGGCTAACCTTGTACAGCTAGAGATAGCTAAAGCTGACAAGTTCCACTATCAGTAAATAAACAGAAGCACATAGAAGCAAAACAGATGCCTTGATTTCCAGATCAAAATTGCTTCATAACTAAATTACAGCACAAAGGAGGTATTTTCATAAACGGTTCCTTTGAAAGTACGCTAAGTAGCATAATGTTAGTAAAGAACATGTTACTGCTACATATATACTACTCCCTCCATCTGAGAACTAGGACGTAATTGACATTTTTTTGTCAATGGTTTATGATTTTGACCACAAATCATTCCTAACATGTAATTATAATATTTGAGTAATCTTTCATAATATGATATTTTTAGACATTTTACCATTATATGTTTGGAGTCATGGTCAAAATCGAAAACTGTTAACCAAAAAAAGTCAATAACGTCCTAATTGTCCGGGGTGAAGGGAGTAACACATAAAAATTCAGAATAACAATGAGCTGATGATCCATGTCAGCTTCTGAAGACAGCTTTGATCATCTCCTTCAAGTTTTTACATACCAAAATCTCCATACCGTCCTGAGATTGCATGTCTGCAAAAGAATTCTCTGCTGACTTGGGAACAATACATTTCTTGTATCCCAGCTTCGATCCTTTTCTCCAGTTGAGGTACCTAGTATTATCAACATATGGATGTTAGTTGTGAACTACTTGTTGCTTATCGAAGAATGGCAACATTGTTTTTGCGAGGCGGTTACTTTCTTCGACAAAAACACAATTTGAAACACTGAAATCGTGCAACCGCATAGCATCAAAATGCAGTTAACAAGAATTTCCATCTGCAATAAAAACCTTAGAGCTTCAAATTAGGACACTGGCAAAGAAAAAATGCATTCATCATGCTCATGGCCAACTCGAGCTTAATTACCTAACTAAATATATGCCAGAAACCCGTTCAAAGAAATATTCAATGAGAAACAACAAATATTTTGTCACCAGACACCACTAGACAAAGGTAAAATACAAAATGAGTTACTTAACTATTCACAAAAAGATGCCTATCAATTTTTTTTTTTAAATGCATCTTACACATGCAAAAAGGGATACTTTGCTTTCTGTTGAAGCCTTTTAGAAGAATGCTTCAGTAATATGCTCTACCAAATCCCAACAATAAACCAAAAACCATATTTAAATTCTATATCAAGAAACAATTGCATCATGACAGTAACATGCTAAGATTAGAAAGAATAAATCACATACCGTGCGAAGTTCACCGCCAAGACCAATCTCCGCAATTAGGTATAGGGAACTCCAAGAAGCTGAACAGAACACAATAACTTCAAGTTTATTAGACAGAAAAGGGCGCCAACATATGAGTACGTTCAAGTTTATTATATCAAATTTTTGTTCAACCGAACCAGGATTATTTTGATAAATTTTAAAAGATAAGCAACCTGGATAAGAGAAAAACACTTATTAGAAAGGATGTCTTGCTTTCACCAAGTATAATTAAATTACTGTTTATTTTGATCAGATAGTAATTCTTCTCTACACCAACGCCTTGATGTTGGAATTGGATCTATGAATATGCATATGACAAGCAGAAACTTTGCAAAGCTTCACTCCATGTGGAGAGTAAGCATATGACGAATCCAAATAAATTCTTGAAATGCAATGCTTGAAAAGTACCTAGTTGACAACCTAACTTGACATCAAAACGAAAACAACTATGGCTTTTTAGTAGATCGATCATCAACAAGTACCACAGTTTTATCCCCAAGCAAAACTACAAGTACCATAGTCACCAAACAGCTGTGCCCAGATATTACTTCTGCAAATAAAAGGTAAAACCCACAAGGTCTAAAAATCATGCCTGCTGCAAATTGCTGCTGCTATTGCGAGGTCCCCAGATGTCTCTGTCAGGTTGATTCCACTAACGACATTAAGAAAAATTCCCTACAAAAGAATTGCAGGGTCAACAACTTTTACGGAGGACGACAGAGACTTTTGGAATTCCTTTGAACTCAATTCAATAAATTTTCACCTTAAACCCAAAAAATGGAACCGATAAAGAAGACTGAGAATCAGATTATGTACGTTCTTGTAACCAAGGAAATATGATTTGTGCTTTCAATCATCATTCTGTCTTTTGCTTCTGTCTTTTGCAGTCTTGTAAGACTCCAATTGTTAGAGTGGTATATGTGTTGCAAAAGCCGAGCTAATTCCTGCAGAGATTCTTGTTCTCTCTCTCTCTCTCTGTTATTTTTTTTGTTTTTGTTTATGTTTTTTTCCTCAGTCATGCCACCCAGAGATTTTCCAAATGACCAAAAGAATGTCGAACAAGGGTGGGAATATGGATTGAATACTCAGATAGAATCCCCATAGGATCTGATCCACAGACAAAACCTGTACGGAGCTGACAAGTCGATGATCCAGATCCAGATCCAGATCCAGACAGATCTGGCACAAGTCAGTTGGATCAGGATTGAGAGCAGAACCATAAGGATCCGGATAGAATCATCCACTAGGTACATTTTATGAAAAGAAACTAACGGGGTAGCCATGGAAGTGCATCAATTATTTACTAATCAAACATAATTCGGGACTAATCATATTTCCACACGTTAAATTTCAATAATCGAAAAGATGGAATTTAACTGGTCGTAAGTATCACCATGTGCAGTATTTACATGAAAACACTTATAAAATATCGCACGCAGCAGGATTTAAGAGTGGGATGCTATAAGTACTTCCACAGCTATTACTTCGGTACTATTTACAGAGTTACCTTTGTATTTTCTACTGTCTCTAGCAAGATATCTTTGGTGCCCTTCTAATTAGAACTTGTCAAGTGAACCCAATAGCTAAGTAGATGCTTGATCATGAATAGCCTTACTGAATTCCAATATATACTAATGAAGAATTTATCCCCCATAATCTTCTTCATATGGTAGTGAATATCCTTATGTAACAAGAAAGCCTGAACATTTACATTTATTCTTCACTCATAAAGGTACGTGTCTATGAAGATAAGACAAAAATATATACTTCGGTTTGTTAAATGTCATAGTAGACCTACAAATGCAAGCAATAATAATTTATATGCTTGAAGATTCTAAAGACTAACTGTTCACACAGGCCATGGCCAGGGAGGAAACATTAAGGATAGAAAGAGAGGAAAAGTAGAATGCAAAATATGGACAGACTCTATCGGTCAGGGTCATGTAAACAGAAGTACATATAAAGCAGAAATAAAAAGAACAGTATAGAGATTGCATTACATTTTCTTGTAGCTTGAGACCCGCTTGCTTTATAATAACCTGCACAAAAAGACGTCAAGTGGTGAGATCATGTGCAAACTTCTCTACAGAAATCTTCTTTGAAAATGATCTTTTCTCTGTAAGTCCTGAAAGGTTTGGGGTAGAACCGTAGGGTCATCTATTTATCCTATTAGTATGTTGCTATCACTCCAACTCCTATTCTGTGGTCATTTAATACTTGTAATGTATTTGGCATGCTCGCCCAAAACAAGTGTCTACACCTTGGCCTACTGGACATATGTCGCTACCCTCAGTCCGTCGTTCTCTTCTTAATTGAAACAAATACATTCAGTTAATGGCATGGCATTCCTGTCAAGCTGTCTTATGTTTCATATGAAGGAAACCAGTACAGTTCAGAGCCCCACTTTTTTATGCACATATTGTCAGTGTCAATTGACGGTGTAACTAGAAATAATAGAGCAATTAATAGTGATGCGCTACTCAGCATCTGAAGGTCACTGTAATCAGTATTTGAAACTAGGAACATGGAAATTGAAAAGAACCAGGCGAGAAAGTTGACTCACTGAAATAATCATGTCAGCTCGGCTTCCTTGAACTCCATTTACATGCCTCATAACTGATGAGCCAACCACACATAATGCCTACACGGAAAATGGAACAAAGAAAATGAGAATTAGATGATAAAAAAAAGGAGATTCCAAACCATTACACATGCTTGCTACAGAGTGTTCTGTAAAGATAACAGAAGATTCAGGAGCAGACAAGACAAGCTATTATAAATTATAATAAGTTATCAGCAAATGAGCTAGTCAGCTGAAACTCCAATATTATTCAACTGAAGTTTCACTGATGGACTTAAAAATAGATAAGCAAGACCAAGAATGGACACAGCGCAAAGAAACATCACCTGAATTTCAATAAGAAATGCTCTGGATCCATCCATAATCACAGCAACAGCCAGTCCAGCAAGGTAGTCCGATTCGGAAGGCTGCTCCCCCAAGAACATCTCACTGGGATTTGACACACCTTCCAACCCTGAATGTGACATTTTGAAAACTCCAAGCTGACAAAAATAATATCATTCCCACGTCAGGATATATTATATGAGGTTCCGTGAATTGTGAACAGTATACAAAATACAAATGACAAAGATCTTCTAGGATTTAAGTTCTCAGGGGATTATCCCCAGTATCTCACATCACATGTTGTATGCTTAACTTTCTTGGTTTGCATGTATTTTGTTTACATTGGCCTGCACTAAAAATGAAGTTTTAAGCAACACAGCAATAAATAACCCGACCACTAAGTTGATAATCATGGACTCGCATGGCAGACAATCTATAAACAGTATCAGAAGAAGATGCAGTTTAAATTCTATTGATCTGAACCAGGAAAACAAGTTTTAGGACAACGAGGAACATGATCTTAGAAATTCAGAAGCTAGCAATTCAAGAGCTACCATGTCAGAGTTATTAATATTTAATATGCTAGATACATTCAATACAAAAGAAGTCCACTTGTTAAAAAGAAATAAAGGAGAAAATATCATTGACCAGCGATACATTTTTTACGATCTTTCACAAAGCCATTCCTCATGCCGTAAGAGATTTTTCTAAATAGTTGAGAACCCCGACTTTCATACAGTTGGTATTTTTATTCTAAAAATCAACAAATAAATTAAAAATAGGTGCACAAAAATGACAAGGTTCAATCGAAAGAAAGATGGACAGAAAATTCCACAAGTTAGCATTCTATAGAAGGATAGGCTCCCAAAAGTATAAGACGTGACTCAGACCACAAAGTACCTCATCAGTAGATCCAAATCGGTTCTTCACTGAGCGTAGTAGTCGATGTGATGAAAGTTTCTCCCCCTGAGAACATCCATCATCAATAAGGTTAGTTCGATCATAATACTGCTCATTTACCACCAACAGACCAAAACATCATTCTTGGGATTATTAAGAACTAAAAAACAATAAGAAAATATAAAATTAATAAATAAAAGATGTAGAAAAAGGAAAAGAGAAAAGGTGTGAATGAAAGTAGAAGGAAAAAAAGGTTGCAAAACCTTTCCTGCTTCACGTTTCTAAAACGAAGAATTCTAACTAAGCATTCACTAGATGGTCAACAAATTTGCAAAGTAGCATTTTGAGAAAGTCCTCAAGATGTACAAATGAATTTGAGGTGAATAAAAAGAAAAAAAAACCCATGTAATGAAATAGGAGTGACCAAATTTGGATTGGTCAGACCAAACTAAGCAAAAAAATTCACTTCCAAACAAGGCAACACGATTATAATATGCAATTCATGAAGTGAAAGAAGTATTTAGCCGATAATTACACAGCCAAATATCTTCAGGATCCAAATGGTATAAGGGCACAAACGTAAATATAGTTTCATTGACACGTGATATTGAGACTGATAGAGGTAGAGCTAGAGGATAATTGAATATGAGAAACAAGGACCATTTGTTGGTGCAATGTACTGCTTACACTGATTTTTGAGTGCGGAATAAAGAAACCAATCTCTGAAGAGACAAACCAACTCTTACCAATGAGCAGAAAAACATTCTTGTCTAATAAAAACTCAGGCCTATGATCCTCTTATACAGTGAAAAGCATGGAAATATATAAGCTGTTTCAATAACAGGACGTTCATATATCGCAACTGGAATTGATTTGCATTCCCTAATTACCTCAACTACATATACAAGACATGGCCCATGTCCTCCTAGCAAACAGTAGTAAATGTCTATTAGCTTCATAAATATATAGACATCTTACAGTCCATTAGTTGCTGTAAAAAGTAGAAGAAACGATCGAATATTGTATAATCGCCATTGATGAATCGAGCAACAGAAAAGAGAGAGAAAATGAAAGAGGAGAAATCCGATTTTGTTTTGTTTACAAAATCTGTTACAAAGTTATTCAATGAGAATGACAGCTCTCTGTCTCTCTCTATATATATATTTATATACAAACAACTAAAACTCAACACTTCTTATTCTCGCCTTAACGTGAGTCGTCGATCTATCCGCATCATCGATCCTAACATCATTAGATCGACGGCCTAGCAATATCAGATTGACAGCATCAGATCGACAACATCTGATCGACGTCTATCAGATCGACAGTCTAACAACATCAGATCGATGCTTATTCTGATAGAGTTCAAAACATAAACGTCTATTTTCAAGGAAAAATTAATCTCCCAAAAATGATAAAAAGAAGAAAAGTCCACACAAAGCAGAAGACAAATCAAAACTTATGCAGCAAACTCAGTTGAAGATCCTCTCCCCCCACTCTCTCCTACATCTCCTCAATCATGGACATGTGTACATCATCCCCACTGTCGGGTGATGAGATGTATGAGGGAGTGGGGGAGGGGATCCCAACAAGTCAAACTCTTAAAAGAGAACTAAAATGATTCAAATCATTATATGAAAAGTTTTGAATTGACCAAAAAGCATGTTTTATAACCACAAATACCATTCTGGTCATGATCCAAAACATTCCGCCATTAAACCTGTGCTCAGACCACGTATGGAAGATATAGATTATTTACAGTGTTGATAACCAAAATGGTAAGACACTCATAATTCCCATGAAATCATTGAAAATTTATCTGGAAAAACGACTGATTTCGTTGATAGAGCCAGCAATACCACCCTGTAGAACTAGTCTAGTTGAAGTTGAATCCTTAAGCCATAGACTTTCAGCAGCGGTGGTTTTAACTCATTTAAACAGTATGTTGACATACCTTTTTATCAGTGCGATAAGAGACAGCATTGATTATGTCCTCCGAAAATTTTGAGCCTAGCATCTTTGGACGGAAGCCCGACCTTCGTATGCCCAGAGTTTGGAGAGCCTCCAAAACTGGTATACTCATGCAGTCTCCAACAATCAAAATAGGTAAACAGTACACATAATCAAGATTCTAAGATTAGATTGAGTTTTATGTAGATGGGAGATTTACCCCCATCGTCTGTGTGACTGAACTTTTGTTTATTTGTTGTGTTCTTATGTTCTCTCGCAGGTGTATACGGTGGGGCACATGCTTTTTCAGTGGTGGAAACGTAGTTGGGAAGATATTACGAGGATCAAGAGTTAAAATAGTCATCTTTATCTTCATGTTGTGTTTGATGAATGTAATGTTGAGTTGATTGAGCATCCTTCTTGCAAGTTGCCTGATGATGTTCCATAACTTTCTGTGTAGTTAACAAATCTATAGCCAGGTGCTTGTGTTTTTTGATGGGGGGAAAATCCTTCTGCCCAGGATCAATATTTTTCATACAAAATTTTCGTCTTTTCATTTCTTTGGCGCATCGGACTCTTTGG
>JAYMSH010000235.1:0-12687 GCA_036897905.1 Aragoa cleefii | reverse complement strand
GCTTTAAGAGTGCACATGACACGGCCACCAGAGAGAGAGCGCGGGGGGTGAAGAGAGAAAAGAGGACAAAACTCAACTTTCCAACGGACAAATGCACAGCTGCTCAAAGATAAAAAAGGAAAAATAGACACCTTGGAATTGATAATCTCTCCAAATTTTAAGAATTCCGTATGAACGTCTTCATAAAACTCTTCATAAGCAGGTTCAACCTCTTCGTCGGTGTACTGTCATAAAGAAGAAAATAGGTTGACTGTACATAATTGTGCATGAAACTGAAGAATTTGCTGCAGCAGTTCCAGACGTAACGTGCTAGATGACGAAAATTCAAAGAAGAATACTGAAATTCTTTAACTTCAACAAGGACTTATCAATGGAAAATGCATGTTGCATGCATCCACACAGGTGGTAAAAACATAAATGTGTATTTATGCCAGAGTTCACAGATGACTCGCACACAAATCCATCTCAATGAACATGATCAAAGAAATATATCTCAAATGATGTTGGAAGCAGCTGTTCCACGTTACTTACTGTTACAGCCACAATGATGTAAACCTTCTCTAAGGCATACAGAGATTATACAAGATCCTGAAGTTCTCACAAGCTCAAACCTTAAGAACATCTACTGGCAGGAGATGTCCAACATCCAGGAAATAGATCCAGTTATACTAAGATTAGTTAAGGAACTCGGAGAGTTACTGTAGAAAAGGCAATGGTAAATACAGAATCCGAAAAAATGAAGAGATCATAAATTGATAGCTGAGATCATCAGAACCGAAAAAATTGTCTTTTTTCTTTCAGGTTCTGTAAACATAATACTTAAGTTCATATCAGTATATGAACAATCATTCATAACAATATGATTCTTACAAGATGCGTAAATATGTATAAGTAATAGGAGAGAATATAGCTAGATAAGCAGTTAACTGTTAGTATTTGGTCTCTGCTGAGAGAAGCCCGTGGAGCACGTAGGATACACATTTGTACTTCTTTTGTCCACCATGTTAGGAGTGTTTCTTATTTGATCTAATAATTGGGTCAGGAGAAATTTCAATGCCAAAAATATCAAACAACAATGCAAAATATAATTGCCTTCTTCTAGCAAGAAAATAGGTAGAAAAGTAGGACAGAGTGTCGGGTCATTGCGCTCACATCTTCGACAACAAATCAGTAAAACAGTTGGGTCAGGGAGTTAAAAGGGCACTGTTACTTTATATCTTTTCTTTTCACTTCCTACATAAGCAACGATATTTGTGAACTTATTCAGGGGGTGGTCACCATAGATGTTCCAGCTACATTGCATAATAGCATGGCTAATAATCCGTGTATTGCATAATCGGTGCATAAGCTATAGATATAAACAGTAGGATACTAGAGTCACATGTAGACTTCATTAACAGACCTCAAGCCCCTCATCCTGCTCCCAAGCTAGGCCAGGGCCATTGTACATGTTCTTGATTAGTAAAGTGCACGACTTATCAGGGTCAAAATGAATTCTGCTGCAATGTGAGGCAAAACGACAAGCCCCTGTTTTGAGGTGGAAAGGACAATGAGCTTTATCCTGCCAACCACATAACAAAGAGACGGAATGTAACTTTTCCCAATAAGAGTAGACTAGATTGGGGTAGAAGAAACTACATATCTTAACCTGCTTTTGGCCCTCACTAAAGGTGAATCAGTGTGTGGTGAGAGGAAAAGGGGGGGGAGATAGAGAGAACAGCATAACCAACCTGCTCAGTACCAAAGTTTGGAGTCTGATTAGCAACATTCTCTAGTAGTTGTTGAGCTGAAGGAATAGCTCCGGTCTTATAACTAGCAAAAGCTTCTGCCTGTGGAGGAAGAGGGTTTGATGTGGGTCTATTAGGATCCTGCATCATTTTAGAAAAATTCATAAGTCGGCGCATTTGAAATGATCAAAAGGAAACTTATTTGAAGTTCAAAAAGTAAAACCTCTTTCATGATTTGTTGGTCAGCGTTCTTTTTCACCCTGACTTTTTCCTTCTTGACAATAATCTCGTTACCCTGCCAAATAATCTCAGGAGGCCCTTCTTCTACATATTCCCATCCATCTTCATCAGCATCGTTCTCAGCTCCATCCTGCATGAGTGAGCCATGTGTACTTAGAAAGGGACGATCCAATAACCAAATTCACATGCAAATGTGAATAGATATGTGCATGTTAATATCACAAAGATTTGATCAAATAGCATATCCGAAACTTGATGCAATTCTCTGAAATAAATTGTTAACCCATGTCGTAGTTCATGAATTAAAATTAACTGTCATATCTGACAATAGAATACAAATGAATACTCGCCACAAGCTGAACTGCTTGCGACACATACTTGCAACAATAAATGACTAAGGACATAGAATTGATTTAGCCATGACACATTGCATAACATTTTTTTGCAATAAATGCTAAGGATATGGATAGACTAAAACCATGTCATAGCTCACGAAGAAACAAGAATGACTCCCCAATAAGAATCAATTGAGCATATTCTTTCATCCCCCTGATACAGCTAAGCTGCTCTTCTTTTAACAGCTATACTATTCTACTTGTTCATCTGTTTCCGCCTGAGATCTTATTTAACATAATACGAAGTTCAGTCTCTTCCTAAGACCTTATTGTCATCACCAACTCACTGGTTCTACAGTCTATACATGACAAACAATTCGCATTCTGTTGCACTTACTCGTGCCTATAGTCGTATACTCAACTTCATCAACAGGCAACTATACAACAACTGAAACTCTAATAATCAAAAACCTCATCAAACAGAACAATCTGAAATTAATTTCCAACAATGTAACTAAAAAACACAAGAGTGAAATAACCACCTGATTTCCTCTTAATTGCTCTTCGTCTTCGCGAGCTTTTCGCCTCGCCTCCTCTTCCTCTGCCTCTTCAGCTCTTCTTCTCTCCCACTCTTCCAGAATCTTCCTCTCCCTCTCCTCAAACTCTAGTCTCTCCTTTTCAATTCGAGCTTTCTCCATCTCCTCCTCGGCTTGGAGCCGAAGCAGCTCAGCTGGATCATTGAGCCGAGCCTCCTCCAATCGGCGCTCCATCTCCGCCAGCTCCTTTCGCTTCGTCTTCCGTTTTTCCTTCTTCGTCAGCTTTCTCCTTTCCTTTCGGCTCGCCTCTGTTACATCGTTGTTGTTCTTATTGTCGATATCTTCTGCTTCATCTTCCTCTTCTTCGGTTTGTAACTTGTTATCCATGATTCGATGTTCGTTCATCATTAGGTTTTCTGAACTTGATGATTCTTCTAGCTCCTGCTTCGAATAACTTTGGCAAAAGCTTCGCCAATTTAGCAAGGGGGTCGACGGGAAAAAGCTCGTAGCTATTAACCCCTCCGCAGTTCCCCTCCACGATAGATCGGGGTTAATTCCCTCCGATGGATAAGTTGACTCACCATCAACGATAAATGAAGAATCATTATTCATTCGATTGCATATAAGTCGGAATTTTCTACAGAAAAAGTTTTTTTACGGGTATAACTGCGTACATCTTACATTTCTCATACCCTTCCTACGGACGAAAATTGGATATCTTTGGTTCGTAGTCCATACTATTGCAGTGTACACTTTTTAACTTTAAAACTTTTAAATTAAATTTAGCGAGAAACAAAAGTTTGCTTTAGTGAATTGTTGGAACACTCCGACCCATTTGGACCGACCCGAGTCCTGACTCTTTAAACCTACTCAATTACCAATATTACTTCATTTATAACATTTAACCACCTTATTATCTAAAGTCTAATCTTTTAAGCCGGTTCAATTATAAATGACTGCCACCTTATTATCTAAAGTCTAATCTTTTGAGCCAGTTCAATTATAAATGACTATCTGCTAATGAAATACTCTACTGATAATTATAATCACGCTTAATTTTATGAATGTATATCGAAATGACGGATTTACTTTGTTGGAATGAGCAACATAATCAAATATTTTAAATTTTATTCAAATTTTAATTTTTTACAATTATAATTATATGTTTGAATATATTCGAGTTTCTATTTTTTGACAAACATTTTAATTTAACTAACATTTTGAATCTCAAACACGTGTTTGTAGTTCTGGATTTGCATAAATGATCACATACCCCCTGCAAAGAGATTCTCATAGTGCACACGCATGCAATGATCTCCCGAGGGATTAGGGTGTTACAAGATTATTTTTCTAAAAGAAAATTTGATGAGGATGACTAAATAACATTTTGAATGGACACATTATGGATGGAGAAAAGCAATATTGAAAACATCACCCTAAATATGTATGGTAAAATCTGTATAAATGGATCATCTATTCAAAATTAACCTCTAATCATTTATAGAAAGTCATGATCCTAATTTGAAATCAGTAATAATTAGAAATAACTTCTACATTGTAATAACTATAATAAATATTATAATATACCTCCATTTAAACATAAATTATAATAAATATTAATATGTGTGTGTATTAAAATATTAAATTTAGAGATGATTTAAAAAATAATTGTTTAAAATTATTTGACAATGAATTAATTTTTGAATTGTAACCACATCATTTAACTTGCGTTTACGTAATAACTCGTCTGCATGAAAACCTTCTTGTTAACGTTAAAATATTTCAATGCGGATGAAATTTTATTTTTTTTATTTACACTTCAACAAGAAGATCTTCATGCAGACGAGTTACTCTCAACTTATTAAAGTACACCCTTTTTTTTTCTTTTTTTTTTATCTTAACTTCCATTTATAAGTAATCTTTTTTTAAGAATATTTTTTCAATGTTCCAAAAATATGATTATATAGAGGTTTTATTGTATTTACGCTAAGGTAAGTAACTTAAAGCAAAACTTTGAAAAGCATGTCAACCAATGTTGTTTCATGCTATTTTTTCTACTAATAAGTTGATTTTTTCTCCTTTAAACAGAAAACAGGTAAAAATTGCTTTCGAAAAACATTACCAAACGATCCCAATGCATCGGAATGCAACTATCTTGCTATACTTGAATGGTTGAACTTAAAATACCGCAAGAACATTATACAACAGCTGGAATCGATCCTTTTTCACTCAGGATGGTGCTAAAACTGTCGAACACTAACTTCTAAAACGTTCCAAAGAATTGTACATCACAATTATAATCACACAAAGCACAACTTTTGCAACAATCATTGCAACCTTTCCTCATCTGGGAACAAGAGATTGCCAATGACAGATTATTCTCATGTGCAATCCCAAAACAAGATTATGTTCATTTTCCTATTATAAGTGTGAAAGCATATATAAATTGAATGTTATAAACTATAATCCAGCCACATTCATGGACAGGCAAAAGTGCGACTTCCTCTTCCGGAATCTACTCATCTGACAAATAATCTATGCAAATGGTGTGAGTGCAGTAATAGCAAAGCTGACGTACTTCCGACTGATCACTGATCAGTGCAACAAGAATGACTACTTGTGGTGACCGAATTCCGGGTAGAGCCCCAAAACATGCTCCGGCATAAAGTCGTGCCTCGTCAAAATCCCAACAATTGGTGGCCTCTGCAAATCACGACACAGTTCATTAGTTAAACTTTAGAAATCTAGACGGGAAAATGCACGATCAACCCGTGTTGAAGTTATTCTGCGCCAAATATTCCTGTGGTATTCAATAAATCTCTTCTGAAAACTCTGCACCAAGACTGTTTCTTTCCAAATTCAGAACACGGAGTTTTGGTGCAGAGTTTCTAAAAAAAATCAGGAAAGTTTAGACTATGAAAATGTCGGAAGGAAGTTTTTTATGCTATTATCCTGACATCTAGGGCAATTTTGGTTTTATATCTCAGTTCAAATTATATATTGTCTTCAAAAGAAAGTGAACCAAGATATAGAACAGGTCATAAAAAATTTGCTTACCCCAGGTGTCTTTGGGACAACGCACAAGTGTCTGAGACCAAGTTCTCGGAAGAGGACTGCAGCTTTTGCAAGAGACATGGTCTCTACCACAGTATATGGAGACGTATTCGTAATCGGATGCAAATCAACATACATCTCCAATTCCTGTTCAGAAAGATCCAAATCTTCCACTTTAAGCCCCTTCCCTGATCCAGCCTTAGCAAAATCGAACGCATGAGAAGTCCGTAAAAGTTCTGAACCAGACAACACTGTGTTCTTCGTAAATTTCTTTCCTTTGAGCAAAACAAGCAAATGAGACCTCAAAACTAGCCCACACAGTTCCGATGCATCCGTAAATGGGGGGTCATCAGTTACTGGAAACGCGTTGTGTCTGGTCATCTGAAGCGCGTGGTATATATTACCAACTTTCTCTACACCTGTAAAAGTAATCAACGGGCCAGAACAAACATCCCCTGCAACCAAATGCCTCATGTATGGTTCAGCATGGGCTTCCATGTAAGGCAAACCCTTCATCTTCACAATTTGATCATAAACACCTTTGTTAAAACAATCCGCCACAGTTTTCGAGATAAGAAGGACAAGCATCATCAGGGGAAGCATTAACAGATCATTAGTAAGCTCCAAGAGTATGACACAAAGAGATACCGTCATTCTCATGGTGCCACCAAGAAATGAAGCGGCTCCAAGAAGAGCAAAAAGCCCAACATCAAGATTGGATACAGGCCCCAAGAGTCGACCAACAAGACGTCCATATGTAGCTCCCGCTAATATTACAGGAATGAAGAGTCCGGAAGGAACGGCAATTCCGTAAGTGATAATACCAAGGAAGTATACACCAGTGAAAAAAATGAATAGTGAAGAGATGTGAAATTCATTCCGGTTTTTAGAACTAAATAGATTTCTGATGGCATCATCATTGGTGTTGAGGAAAAGAGAGGCTAGGTCGTTGTACTGTCCTGGTTGACATTGGAAGTTTTTGTAGTTGCCTGAACGACCCACGGTGGGGCACTCGCTTTCTAAGCCGGCCAGGCATGGGGTGCATTGTGCAAACCAAGGGAGGCCATAGGCGCAACAAGAGGTTAGAAGGGAAACAGTGATGACAAGTAAGACCTTAAAAGCGGGACCTCTCCTACAAGAAGGGAAAAAAAAAGAAGGAAAATTGAAATTAGTATAGGAAATTAGGAATAGTAATACATCCTATGATCCAATAAAGAAATCTGAGGAAAACAAGTAGAAATAAGAGACAATAGGTATACACATATTCTGATATAAAATGAATGCCTATTAAACTGGGGATACTAATCACTAACAGATGGAAAATATGGAGTTGCTACAACATGAAAGGAGAACAATGTTTTGCTAACAGTAGAAAGACTGAGTTTTTATTATACGAATGATGTATGTTTCTAGGAGGAGGAGGAGAAAGAAATCCACCAAGAACATACTTAGTTAATATGATGCATTCATAAATACAACAAAACAGTATATAAACATAAATACAATCTAAGTACTATTATGCATGTGTTTGTATGAATTTAGCATTATATTGTTTTTTTCTTCTTTTTTTTTTCTTTTTTTTACATGATATTATGGCTACCAGGACCTCTCCCTCCGGTAATAATTGAATAGAAGAATCAGCAGCAAGTTCAAATAAACATTCAAGTACCTGATTCTGTGGATTATGCTTATTATACAGATAAAACGCGATTACATTTACAATTAGTGGATCATATCCGACATTTTGTTCCTAATAAAGGACACTAAGTCAGTGGAGCAAATGGTATAGATTAAATTGGCTAGTACAGGACTCTTTTTCACAAAGGGGAGAAAGTATGGTTTTCTACCAACAAACACGCATGTTAATCATTAGTAAAATGACAGAAGGAAAACGAACAAGAATATCAATTCCATGCTTAAGAATATGAACACTAGGTATCCTGTTAAGCATGCATCTGAATATTGGGGAACACACAAGAATACTTTCTCATCTCACATATGTAATTTGGAGCATAGTTGGCTGGTAATACAAGAGACAGATTATAACAGTAGATGGAGAAGGGTCAATAAGCATACTCGTTAATCATGCTGTATATCCTCAGGACTTTGTCGACTAGATAATTGTAAAGGCTACCAAGAATACCCCCAAGAACCCCAATAAATATAACTGCAAGTAGATCTGCGGTGTTATAAGCAGGGATGTTTGAATTTACATCAAACATGATCAGACCTCCTTGTCCAAATAGTCCACATTTACCACTGCGGCAAAATTGCATGAAAGACCTTAAAATCACGGCTACAACAGCTGTGGTGAAGAAAGTCCTCCAAAGAAGAGCACTACGCCACCTATAACCAAAAGAGAAAAAACATACATACATCTAAAATCATCAGAAATGAGAGAACTAAAATATTCAGGTAAAGCAAAAACTCTCGACACAACAAAATAGATATTCAGAGGACGGAGCATATCCAATCAAACTGGTCAACCAAATGGTTTTGTTACTATTCAGCAAGGTTGAGAATTCTAGTCTTTTAAACTATTTGTAAAAACAGACAAAATAAACAAAACACTTACTGGAAAAATAATATGTGCCTATCTTATACTCCCTCCCTCCCATTTCAAATTACACAAAATGGAACGCCACGGGAATTAATAGAAGTTGGGTTGTACGTGGGGTGTTTGTTTAATGAGTAAAAATAGTAAGTGCGGTTTTGTTTAGATAAAGAATGAAAAAGTGGGGTAGTGGTTAAATTAAAAAGTGTAAAAAATTTCTATCTTTGGACTCTGTAATTTCTAACGCGACACCTGAAAAGGAAAGTTCTGTAATTTGAAATGGGACCGAGGCAGTACATATTTAGCAGTAATTGTCCAAAATGCATACGGTACCATCCATGCAATTACTATTTTGCTCTAGTATCTGGTTTAACCCAAGTTGACTGGATAAATTTGCTAGTGATGAGCACCAACAAATTTGAGGATAATACATTTAATCAGGCAGTGGAGAACACGGGATGAATAAGGATATTTCTGATATAAACCAAAAATTCCAGATATCAAATTCTATGGCATCATGCTTCAATACTCAGTATGGATTTCGTATGAACCAAAAATAGCTAGAGATCAGTGTAGACAACAATCAATTTTTCAATACCGGCAGATATTTTCATTCGTTTAAATTTTAAGAGATCTTCTGACTTGAATATGAAAGAAATAAGTTGAACTTGTAATTCTTAAAACAAGTGGAAAGTGAAAGTGTGATGACAAAGTACCATGAGGCTGCTTCTTCAAGAGCAAAAAGAACACCACCAACTGGAGCGCGGAAAGCTGCAGCAACACCAGCAGCTGCTCCACAGGTAATCAGATCTCTTCGATCTCGATCATTCTTGAAGTACCTGAGCCATTTCCAGGTCAAATGATACTTGCGAGAGCCTCCCTGTCCAAGTAAGTTCGCTATGCAGGCCCCGGTATGCACCATTGGTCCTTCCTTACCGACAACAAACCCCGCAGAAACTCCAAATATAGAACCAAAAATCTACAAATTATGGAAGTGTTTTAGTAATGGAGTGGTCAATCTAATCAAAATAAGTAAATAAATAAATAGCTGGTCAATCTGATCTCTACATAGACTCAAAAATTATGGTATTAACAAGAAAACTGTAATGAGGATGAACGAGAAGTTAAAATTGCAATGTGGTGGGTCAATTTCGATGCGTTAAAAGAATGATATTCTGATTTATTCCTAATGATGCAAACAGCCCCAGCAACTCTTCTTGAAGTACATTCATAGGCTTTAGAAACAACTATTGTATGTAAAGACTGCATCCTATTCCTGCTTCACATTTGATTTCCACACATGACCGAATAAATTGTTTTATTGTTTCTGCAGAAGTATAACTGCAAAGATCTAAACCTCCTATTTACAGAAACTAATGAACTCCTCTAACACATTACTCATAGGATTTCCTTTTTGTCCACTGTATATACAAACCCAAGCTGTATCTTTAAAAGTCACATATATATACCCATCAAACTATAAGTATCACCATTGGAAGGTGCATTATGCGCATTAACTGAAGTGGTAACAGATAATCAAGTCCATTCGCTCTTTCATTCAATGTTGGCAATTTAGAAAAACAAGGATCTTTCACCATAACCTATGGTTGGAGCTTACATAAAATGTTGATAGGCTTGTCCAAATTTTATGTAGTTCATAACAAATTAATACATTGAAAATACTTCAGTCAGTAGTTTGTGAAGTTTAATCCCAGGATGACCCACAGTAACTTACTATTGTAAACCAGAACAAACGAGCAGAAAATCTCTGGCGGTAATATTTTATACCAAAACAGATTAGCATGTATAACTACAGAAAGACTGAGGACCTCCAAAAGGGGGGAAGCATACGAACAAGTCTTACAAACCTTGACAAATAGGGTACTTGGCGCCAAAATGGAATGAGCATCTACACCATTAAGATATGCTTTAACCTCAGGAATGCCCGAGCCAGCAGCTGCAGGGGCAATGAATGCACATAATATTGCAACACAGGTTGCCAGAATCACATTAAGACCGGCAAATGTTCCAAATGCTTGAAAGTACCTGCGCTGAAGTAAATAATTCAATCTTATGTGAAAGATACGGATTAAATAACATATATATTCCTCGCACATGTAGTCTGAACCCGATGCAAGAAAATCCTTGTGCAGTTAATCACATGTAAAATCATAAACCTTAAGAAACAAAAACAGGATCTCAGATGATTTAACGACTTCCTATAGTCTTACAAGCAGCCACTACATAACCACAACGCATTTTAAAGAAGAAAGCGGTGATTTCAACTCATTAGAGGCTAGTCTTCGTAATCACGAATACATTCTCAAAATGATCCTCGCGCGCCATTTACATCGCTTCTTTCGAAATATAGTACCATGCATATATAGGTACTTGGTTTCATGCGGTGGTAGTCCACATTGAGTTTGTATTGTTACCAAAAGGACAAGCCCACTGCCCATGACGTAAGAGAAATAGGATGACATATGTCATTGGGGGTTCAGAGAAAAATGATGCATCAGATCAGGAGAACACTTACACTAGGTGGCATATTTTACAATGTATGAAGTCCAATATTCAAAAGTGAACATGAAGTAATATGACGACACACAAATTTAATCCCATTGTGACTATGCAGAAATTAGTACACATTATCAGTCCACAAGAGTATGTCTGCAGTCAAAGTGGGGCTTACTTGTCCTTAAGCATCAAATTGCTAGTAAGCAGAAGCTTAAAACCAGCAATGTTTTCGACAGCAAGATTATTGAAGAAGCCAACAACCCCCGTAATTAGTCCAATGAGAAGAGCAAGCGTCCAATTGAGAAAAACATACTGGAAAATTTCAACCCTTTTCCTAGATCTCCAATCCTGCTTAATAAGTTCATTTTCAATGATCCTGCAAGAAAACCAAAGAATTAAATCAGACAATTGATTGGACTATAGCTATACTATTCTGCATCAAGCTTTATTATAATCATTAACAAATTCATCTCCAAAACCTTAAAACACACACAACCAACTGAATCGAAGCCGTAAAACAAGATTCGAAACACAGCATCAGTAAGTCATCAAACAACCAATAAGCTAGTCAAAATAACAAATCCAGAGTAGTAACGTAGACACCTAAAAATAGTAAATTATGGTACTAAAAATAGAATACACTCAGTTACATTAATATATAAATTCTCCAAGACTGGACGTACTCGTAATCGAGGCTTTCGATTGGATAAACCTTGGCACCAACAATGGCAATCTGAGAAGTGGTGTTGATTCTACTCTTGAGATTCAACAACGGCTCCCTAACAACACCATCCCTATCCGAAAACGAAAACGTCGACGCATTACTCTCTCTTCTCTCAAGCCTAAAACTTCCTCCATCGTTCTCTATATCTCCTCCTCCTTGATAATAGCTGCTATTGCTATCATCACAACTACTATCCATCAATTCTCTCTACTTTCTCTCTGTAGAATTTTCGAACTGATCTGATACAGTAATATGGCGAGATATTTCTGTGTGTGGAAAGAAACAAAAATGATTCGAGGTTTGATTCTTGCTGGCTTTCTTTCTAGTGGTGGATAATTTTGGAAGATGGTGTGCTATATAAGGAAAGAGATGGAGATGATGATGAGGTGTAATTTTTTTTTTAGTAAAGGTACAGCTGGATGAAGCTGCTATCATCAAGCTGCAATGGCGGCGTCCATGGGAATCGGTTTTTACTTTTCGGCGGAATTTTTATCTTTCCGTCGAAATTCGTTACATATTAGAGAGTGAAAAATTCTCTTTTTTCTTTAAAATTAAAAGAGTTGGCGGACGCTGTCCTTCGGTGTGTATTTTAAGGAATTCACGTACAAGTCGAGAAACTACACATAGCTAGTCTTATTTAACATGATGAGTATGAATTTACACAATAGTCGGCTCCGCTGAATCAAAGTAGACCGTATTTGATATGACATATTTAAATTTAAAAGATCAAAAACCAGTTTAACATATATTTTGGCAAAATATGTTTGAGTTTACACATTATAACCACGAAATGTTTGAATCGTTGTGTGAACAGTATCTTATAGAAGTTGTCCGACCGAAAGTTATGCTATTTGTATCAGACGAAATGTATGATTATTAACATAGATATAAAACCATTATAGCTTAGCATGAAGTTCTTAGCATAAAGTTCTTAGTCTGGCTTCCTATCTGACTGTTTTTAAATAAGAACTCACATTTAATGTCCAGATAAAATCATCAT